>JARQOD010009862.1:0-29639 GCA_033576555.1 Oophaga sylvatica
CCGAACCCTCATTTGTGCAACCAGGTCGGTCAGGATGAGCTCGTGATAGGCACGGATCAGTCTCCTAGCATGGATGTCCGAAGCAAACACCCAAGAATTGTCCTCCTGACCATAACCTCTCCACTTAACCAAATACTGGAGTTTCCGTCTAGAAAAACGAGAATCCAATATTTTCTCAACCACATACTCCAGATTGCCCTCAGCCAAAACAGGGTCGGGAGGCGCAGCCATAGGAACCACTGGCTCAACAAACCTCTTCAATAAGGACTTGTGGAACACGTTATGGA
This sequence comes from Oophaga sylvatica, assembly GCA_033576555.1. Taxonomy (NCBI): domain Eukaryota; kingdom Metazoa; phylum Chordata; class Amphibia; order Anura; family Dendrobatidae; genus Oophaga; species Oophaga sylvatica. The sequence goes on from JARQOD010009862.1 coordinate 288, forward strand.
TCTTAAATGTCCCTGGAAGAAGTAAACGAAAGGAAACAATATTAAGTATCTCCATGAACTTATAAGGTCCAATGAACCTAGGCTTAAACTTAGGAGATGCAACTCTCATAGGGATATTTCTTGAGGACAACCAGACCAAGTCCCCCACTTTAAACCGAGGACCATCAGTCCTATGCCGGTTGGCAAACCGCTGGGCCCTTCTCCTGAGAGAGGGACAACCTCTCCACTACCTGGTCCCAAATCTGCTGCATACGCTCCACAACAGAGTCAACACCTGGACAGACAGAAGCCTCCGTTGTCCCGAAGAAAATCGAGGGTGAAACCCAAAATTGCAGAAAAATGGAGACATCAAAGTGGCAGAGCTTGCCCTATTATTAAGAGCAAACTCAGCCAAAGGCAAAAAAGAGACCCAGTCATCTTGATCAGCAGACACAAAGCATCTCAGATAAGTTTCCAATGTCTGGTTTGTTCTCTCAGTTTGTCCATTGGTCTGAGGATGAAAAGCAGAGGAGAAAGACAATTGAACACCAAGTTTAGAACAAAAAGTCCTCCAAAATCTGGAAACAAACTGGACTCCTCTGTCAGACACAATGTTCTCAGGAATGCCGTGTAACCGAACCACGTGCTGAAGGAACAAAGGCACCAATTCGGAGGAGGAGGCAACTTAGGTAATGGCACAAGATGTATCATCTTAGAAAACCTATCACAAATCACCCAGATAACGGTCATTCTCTGAGAAACAGGAAGTCGAAAATAAAATCCATATGGGGTCCATGGTCTCTTGGGCACAGTCAATGGCATCAACAAACCACTAGAGCGAGAGCAGGCTTGGAGCGAGAGCAAGTCCCACAGGACTGCACAAATCCCTGACGTCACGAGACAAAGTAGGCCACCAAAAGGACCGACTCACCAAGTCTCTGGTACCAAAAATTCAGTGATGACCGACCAACGCGGAACAATGAATCTCAGACATCACACTCTTTTTCCACCGGTCTGGGACAAACAATTTCCCAATAGGCAGCGCTCAGGTTTATCCTCCTGACACCCTTCCAGAGCCAGTCTCAAATTGGGCGAGATGGCGGAAAGAACTACACCCTCTTTCAAAATAACAGCAGGATCAGATAACTCAGGAGAGTCCGCAAGGAAACTCCTCGAGAGGGCATCCGCCTTAACATTCTTAGTGCCAGGAAGAAAGGAAACCACAAAATTAAAACGTGTGAAAAACAAGGCCCACCTGGCCTGTCTAGGATCTTGGCTGATTCCAGATAAACCAGATTCTTATGGTCCGTGAGGACCACCACATGATGTTTCGGCTCCCTCCAGCCAATGTCTCCACTCTTCAAAGGCCCACTTCATGGCCAATAACTCCAGATTACCCACGTCATAATTACGTTCAGTTGGAGAAAATTTTCGAGAGTAAAAAGGCACAAGGGTTACTTTTAGAGGTCTCAGGATCTCTTTGGGACAAAAAGGCACCTGCCCCAATTTCAGAGGCATCAACCTCCACCTGAAATGGCAAAGAAACATCAGGCTGCCGTAGAACAGGAGCAGAAGTGAATCTCTGCTTAAGTTCCTGAAACGCAGAGACTGCCTCCGGAGGCCAATTTACCACATCAGAACCCTTTCTGGTCAAATCAGTCAATGGTTTAACAATAACAGAGAAATTACCAATAAATTTACAATAAAAATTGGCAAAACCCAAGAATCTCTGAAGAGCCTTTAATGAAGTAGGTTGGACCCAATCACAGATGGCCTGAACCTTGACCGGGTCCATTTCAATAACAGATGGAGACAAAATGAATCCCAGAAATAAGATCCTCTGTACGCCAAAAAGACACTTTGATCCCTTCACATACAGAGCATTCTCTCTCAAAATCTGGAACACAGTCCGAACATGTTTCACATGAGAGTCCCAGTCATTGGAAAAAATCAAGATATCATCCAAATAAACAATCAGAAATTTATCCACAAAATCCCTGAAAATGTCATTCATGAAGGACTGGAAGATGGAAGGAGGAGCATTAGTGAGCCCAAAGGGCATCACTAGGTACTCAAAATGCCCCTCTGGGGTATTAAACGCTGTCTTCCATTCATCTCCGTGCTTAATGCGAATAAGGTTATACGCCCCCCTGAGGTCAAGCTTGGTAAACCAAGTAGAACTTTTCACCCTGGAAAACAGGTCAGAAATCAAGGGTAACGGATATTGATATTTCACAGTGATCTTGTTCAAGAGACGATAATCAATACACGGCCTTAATAAACCATCCTTTTTGGCCACAAAGAAAAAACCGGCACCCAAGGGTGAAGAGGATGGTCTGATATGACCCTTCTCCAATGACTCCTTGATATAAGACCGCATAGCGTCATGTTCAGGTACAGACAAGTTAAAAAGGCGACCTTTAGGAAATTTACTACCAGGCACTAATTCAATAGCGCAGTCATAGCTCCTATGGGGAGGGCAAGGATGCAGATTTAATTTTGCTAAACACATCAGAAAAATCAGTCAAAAAGTCAGGAACATCCTGAGACTGGGGAGAGGCAGAAAAAACAGAAGTGTTGACATTAACACATTGGCAGCCCCAACTGGTTACAGACACAGATTTCCAATCCAAAACAGGATTATGAGACTGTAACCAAGGGAAACCTAGTACAATAATGTCATGCAGATTATACAGTACCAAAAATACAGTACCCTCATTATCACCTGAGTAGAAACTGGGGTTTATTCTCAGCCAAAGGGGTAGAATCAATCCCAGTAGGGGAATAGACGTCCGTAGGGGTATCAAGGGAAACCCACAACGTTTGGCAAAATCAAAATCCATCAGGTTAATAGCTGCTCCCGAATCAACAAAAGCCTGAGCAGAAAATGTGGACAGGGAGCAAATCAGGGTAACAGTCAACAAAAATTTAGTCTGAACACTTCCCAAGACAACTGAGCGTGCAAAACGTCTTCCCCGCTTAGGGCAGACAGAAATAGCATGAGAGGCGTCACCACAATAGAAACACAACCCATTGCATTTCGAAACTCATGACGCTGTGCCCCAGAAGCCACTCTATCACACTGCATGGTTCAGAAGCTGGCTCACAAGGCAACACTATTCCACGCATACCTCTACGCTCACGCAAACGTCTGTCAATTTGAATCGCTAATGACATAGAATCATTGAGACCAGAGGGAGGAGGGAAACCCACCATAACATCTTTTACATTCTCTGACAGCCCCTTCCGAAAAAGGGCTGCCAAAGCATCATCATTATTTGGTTAGGACTGCCCATTTTCGGAATTTCTGACAGTACAACTCAGCGTCCTCAAGCCCCTGATTTAATGCCAACAAGGTTCTTTCAGCTTGATCAGTGACATTAGGCTCATCGTACAATAACCCCAGAGCCAGAAAAAATGCATCAACATTACTCAAAACAGGGTCCCCAGGTGTCAGGGAAAAAGCCCAATCCTTAGGATTGCCGCACAGGAGAGAGATGACAATTTGAACCTGCTGTGCTGCGTTCCCTGAGGACTTAGGTTTTAAGGCAAAAAACAACTTACAGTTATTTTTGAAATTCAGAAATTTGGCCCGATCTCCCAAAAACAAATCTGGCATGGGAATCCTAGGTTCCACAACCGGCAACCCAGCAAGATGACAGCAATACTCCGAACCTCAGTGGCAAGCTGATCCACACGGCCAGACAGCTGTGCAAGCTCCATTGAGAGAAAAAAATCCTCCTCAGCACCCAGAGAAAAAGAGGGAAAAAAATGCAAGAAACAGAAAAAAAAAATTTCTCTGACAACTTTTTTTCTTTCACACTATTTTTCCCTTCTGTGAGTACCATACAATTTTCAGTTTGGCCGGTGATACTGTTATGTTTTGGTAGCTGAGGAGAGCAGGCAAAAACGGCAATACACCAGAGAGGTTGGAATCTATTGGATTGCAGTACCCTGACTAACCACCACAACTAAAGGCAGCCGTGGAGCGTTCCTACGTTGGTCCTAGACGCCTCGTCACAGCCTGAGAGATTAACTACACCTAAAGATAGAAATAGGAAAGCTATCTGCCCCGGAGCAGATCCCCAAAGAACATAAGGAAGCCCCCAAACATGTAATGGCGGTTAGACAAGAGGAAATACAGACACAGACAGAAAATAGTATGAGCAAACTCTGGGGCCCAATCTGCCTATACAGAAAAGGATAGAAAGGATACTCACTGCAATCCAAAAAAACCCTAAAAAATGCCAATGCTACTGATTGCAAAAACACCTGAGATCACACGACCTCTAGCACCTAAATCAATTCTCTGGTGTAACAAAACTAAGCAGCAGCCACTGAAAAAACTGGAAAAGGCAAATGAACAAATAACAATGGCTCCAGCGGAACTGAGAGGAGCCCAAGCCCCCGGGGGAATCTGGCTAACCTCACAGAAATGCAGAGAAATATGCAAATGGTAAGCACAAAAACAAAAACAGAAAATATCTTATCTGAAAGCAGAAGAAAGGCAAGACTCAGCAAGCTTCCAAGTGAACCAGGAACCACAGTTGAGACAAGAACAATTGATCACCGGCAACCATGATGGGAGGGAACCTCCCTTATATCAGACCAGTCTGTAACTCCTGATTGCCAATCCTCATTGAATGGTTCAGTACTGTTTGTAACCACCAGAGGGAGCTTCTGCTCAGAATTCATTTCCAAAACATTCACAACAGATGGCCTAATACAATGAGTAGCACACACTGCTACTATGCCCACAATTATATTACAGGCACTATGCAGCAAAAATTTAGGAGTTATTTGAACGCTGGTGGAGCTTTGTATAGATGGCCTAATACAATGAGTACCACAGACTGCTACTATGCCCACAATTATATTACAGGCACTATGCAGCAAAAATTAGGAGTTATTTGAACGCTGGTGGAGTTTTGTATAGATGGCCTAATACAATTGAGTACCACAGACTGCTACTATGCCCCAATTATATTACACGCACGATGCAGCAAAAAATTAGGAGTTATTTCAAGCTGGTGGAGCTTTGTGAGATGGCCTAATACAATGAGTACCACAGACTGCTACTATGCCACAATTATATTACAGGCACTGATGCAGCAAAAAAATTAGAGATATTTGAACGCTGGTGGAACTTTGTATAGATGGCCTAATAGAATGAGTAGCACGCACTGATACTATCCCACAATTATTTAGAGGCAAGATGCAGCTAAAAATTGGTAGTTATTTCAACGCTAGTGTTGAGCGATACGATACTGCAAATATCGGATATCGGCCGATATTAGCTGTATCGGCCTTTCGATTCCGAATACCGATATTTTCGTCATATCGAATACCGGAATCGGATTTGTCACTGTCACTGTGAGTGTCCGTCGGTCGGGTCTGTCAGGAGTCAGCGGCACTTACCTGGCAGAAGATCTCCGGCGGTCACGTCCTGGACTGCTTGATGGCCGCCATTATCTTCTCCCTGGGGTCACATGCAGTTTTTCGCGATAACTGCAGTGACTGCTGGGTAATCCCGGCCGTAAAGCAGTCAGTCCGATGACGTCACCGCCAGGGAAGCAGGTAATCAGCTGTGCTGCGCCGGGATGACAGGCTCTGCCTGTCATTCTGACGTAGCAGAGCTGGATCGTCGTGGGACACTCGTTACTATGGACTGCGTCGGACAGGTGGTATACTGCTGTTTTTTTTTTTTCATTTTTTTTACAGGAGATCGATGGCGTCGCAGGATGAGACTGTAATAAAAGTAATGAAAACTGTGTTGTTGTTTTTTTTATTAAATTAAAAAACTTTTATATGAACATTCACCCGTCCGGGTACATCAACAATTTAACTATTTACATACAGGGACCCTGTCCGGGTTATTTATAATTCTTTGGCAGGGGTGTTCCAGGTACCACCTGGTACTCTTCTGATGCTTGCCAAACATCCGAGACACCAAGGACCACCAGGACCTGATGACGTCGTGTGGCCTGTACAGTCAAGTCGTGACCCGCTATCTGGGTCTGTGTGGCCACCTCTTTCATCTCCCTCCGGGTCTGGACCCCTATGTCCCGGACTGAACGAACCCCAGGGGGCCTAACAGGCGCCGGGTACGGGCCAGCTATAGTTTTCATGTCCATAGCTGGGGCTGCTGAGGAGACCACTGAGGGAGGCTGGGGAGATTTACGGCGTGGGGTGGGCACTTGTGCAGAGGCCTGGATGTGGGAGGCTGAAGGCTCCGAGGGTCTCACAGGTTCCTGACACTCTGGGGAGTAGGGGTCGCACCTGGTAACATTTAGGGCGTACCATCCATTGTAACCCCAGTGTCGTGTGTAAGTCACCAAGTCTCCTGGCAACAGGTCCCTCCCCGGGTGTCCTTCTGGGAGGTGAGTCTCCACGTCACGCCGGGTCACAAAGACTTCTAAATAAAGTCCAGGCTCCTGGATGAAGCCCCAACCACCTTTCAATTTAAAGCTCCGTACTGCACCCTTACGCCGCGGCTCCTTCAGGGTACCTTTATCTTTTCTCATCCGGTCCTTATCTGCCCGGTCCTTCTCGATGTGACGTTGGCGAAGCTTCTGGGATTCGCGCTGCTCCCTTTGTCGCTCTGCTTCCTTCTCCCAACGTCTCCACTCTTCCTCCTGACGCCGGTTGTAATTCTCCTCCAGCATCTCCATGTCTCCACCATCAAACTGCAGCTTACGATGTCCGGTTTGCGGCAGCTCTCCTGGCGCCCCCCAGTCCTGGCGGCGCTCACCTGCGGAGGAAGCAGCCGGCTCTGGAACAGATGACAGTCGGGGCTCCGGTACAGACAGGTAGACCTCTGGTGCCTGCGCGGCCTCCTCCATGAGGACGGGTGTCGCTTCTTCTGTCTCAGCGACGGGGGCAGACAGCGGGATCTGGGGTGCTGCCGGTGCAGAGTTTTTTGCAGGAACGGGTGCCTCCACTGCGACAACGTCAACCGGATCACATTGCAAGGGCTGGGATGCCCGCACGGACTCCTCTACTAGAACGGGTGCCTCACCTTCCGGTACAGACACTTCAGGTAAGAGGGATTGGCGCCGCTCCAAGTTTAGTTTTAGGGCACGCCAGCTGGCTTCCATCCTGGCGACCTCCTCCTGGTGCTGGGCCAGGCCTCTTAGGGTATCCTCCGCTTCTTGCAGCATAGGAGGGTTTCCAGGCCGGGTGCCCAACGGTGGTTCCGTGGCGATCGGGTCGCTTCCGTGGGGGGAGAGCTCTGACTGCTCCATCCCTTCACACTTCTGCTCGTGTCCATTAGCCATCTCTGCCAAGTCACATGTGTCTTTAGCATCTGGAGAGGGCCCCTCTTTTGTAGTGAGGCGGGACCTTCGTGTTAGTTTCCGCACACTGAGGAGGATGAGGAGGTGGAACTGAAGAGCTGTGGGGCACGATCTTACATTGCAGTACCATTTAGAGTGGTCGGCCATCGTTTTCACGCCACTGAGTGAGTGTACACCCACGAAGAGCACGCCCTTCTTCTTCACCAGTGCCTCGTCGTGACGCAGATATGGCGGAAAAATGGCAAATACATTCTCTGATGATTTTAGCAATTCTCAAGCACAAAACCAGTTCAATTCAGGCACACAGGACTCGCTTATAGCGAGCTACAGAATCCTGTTCGTGACTCCCAAGTTGAGTCGCACAGAGCCAGCGGTTTTGGGGGTACTCGGCACCGAGCCCGTCGACTTCTATGGGGTATGTCACGGCTTTACCCGGCAATTGAATCAGAGTCTATTTTACTATGTAGAAGTGTATAAACTATAAATATATGTATATATATATATATGTCACAATGACATGTATATATATATATATGTATTCTATGTGTGTATATTTTGTGTTTACAACGAAAGAAAGGGTTTTTTTTGTTGCGATTTTTTGTTCCCATAGACTTACATTGGACTTCCGGTATCGGATATCGACGATATTTAGTGATATCGGCGATACCATTTCGATACGATATTTTTAGATATCGAGCAGTTACGCTCAACACTATTCAACGCTGGTGGAGCTTTGTAGAGATGGCCTAATACAATGAGTAGCACACATTGCTACTATGCCCACAATTATATTACAGGCACGATGCAGCAAAAAATTTGGAGTTATTTGAACGCTGGTGGAGCTTTGTAGAGATGGCCTAATACAATGAGTATCACACACTGCTACTATGCCCACAATTATTTTAGAGGCAAGATGCAGCTACAAATTAGGAGTTATTTGAACGCTGGTGGAGCTGGCAAAAAGTGACAGGAACTGATGTAACCTAGCCCTCAAAAGGGCTGCAATTGCAAATAGTCACTACTCCCAAGTTGACCTATCTGTCTATTTAAGAGCACAGACCTGCCTGCTAAAACTGCTTGGAACTGATGTAACCTTACTAACCTAGCCCTAAAAAGGGCTGCAATTACAAATAGTCACTACTCCCAAGTTGACCTATCTGTCTATTTAAGAGCACAGACCTGCCTGCTAAAACTGCTAGGAACTGATATAACCTAGCCCTCAACAGGGCTGCAATTACGAACTAGTCCCTACTCCCTAAACCTTCCTGTGTATTTCACAGCTATTTCGCTTGCAATTTGCAGTTGCACACACAATATAGCGCTAACAGCAGCAGTGCCGTCTAACACTGAGCTGCAGCAGTGAGAAAATGGTGACGAGGGAGGAAATGGCTGGGTCATATAAGGCAAGGACATGTGACATACACAGCCAATGACACATGCCCTTGCTTGTGTGAAAAAAGCACTTCGCTCCGTGTGTGCGCTGCTGATAGGCTGACAGACTGCACCGCCCACTGGAAATGCCCTCTCCAACATAACTGAAGGGGAGCTTAATTGTCTTCTCTCCAAATCGCACCTCGCAACCTGTGCACTTGACCCCATCCCAACCCACCTCCTCCCCAACCTCACCACTAGTGTTGAGCGATACGATACTGCAAATATCGGATATCGGCCGATATTAGCTGTATCGGCCTTTCGATTCCGAATACCGATATTTTCGTCATATCGAATACCGGAATCGGGATTGTCACTGTCATTGTCAGTGTCCGTCGGTCGGGTCTGTCACTGTCAGTGTCCGTCGGTCGGGTCTGTCAGGAGTCAGCGGCACTTACCTGGCAGAAGATCTCCGGCGGTCACGGCCTGGACTGCTTCATGGCCGCCATCCTCTTCTCCCCGGCGGTCACATGCAGTTTCTCGCGATAACTGCAGTGACTGCTGGGTAATCCCGGCCGTAAAGCAGTCAGTCCGATGACGTCACCGCCGGGGAAGCAGGTAATCAGCTGTGCTGCGTCGCGATGACAGGCTCTGCCTGTCATTGCGATGTAGCAGAGCTGGATCGTCGTGGGACTGTCGTTACTATGGACTGCGTCGGACAGGTGGTATACTGTTGGTTTTTTTTTTTCTTTTTTTACAGGAGATCGATGGCGTCGCAGGAATGAGAGTACAATAAAAGAAATGAAAACTGTGTTGTCTCTTTTATTTCATTAAAATACTTTTTTCTTGCTGTGTCTTTTTTTTAAACATTTAATAACTTTGGGATTAATAATGGATCGGTGTCTTATTGACACCTCTCCATTATTAACCGGGCTTATTGTCACCGTGCAATCAACGGTGACATTAACCCCTTATTACCCCACTTGCCACCGCTACAGGGCAGTGGGAAGAGCCGGGTAAAGTGCCACAATTGGCACATCTTTTGATGCGCCAAATGTGGGGCTGCTGTAGCCTGGTATTATCAGGCTGTTGAGGGCCAAAATCCATGGGCCTTGACAGTCTTTTAATACCAGGCCACAGCAGTCTGCATTTTACTTGGCTGGTTAACAAAAATAGGGGGACCCCTACACCGTTTTTTTTTCGAGGGGATCCCCTATTTTTGTTAACCAGCCAAGCTAAGCAGACTGCTGTGGCCTGGTATTATCAGGCTTGCAAGGTCCATGGATATTGGATCCTTACCAGCCTGAAAAACCAGGCCTCAGCGGTCTGCTTCATCTGGCTGGTTAACAAAAAATAGGGGGGACCCCACGCCAATTTTTTTCGAGGGGATCCCCTATTTTTGTTAATCAGCCAAGATATGCAGACTGCTGTGGCCTGGTATTATCAGGCTGGCAAGGTCCATGGATCTTGGCTCCTTAACAGCCTGAAAATCCAGGCCTCAGCGGTCTGCTTCATCTGGCTGGTTAACAAAAATAGGGGGGACCCCACGCCATTTTTTTCTAGAAGGGAACCCCTATTTTTGTTAACAGTTCCCTCTGACGTCACTGATGGTGTCCCTGGCTGACCTGAAGTGAAATGGAAAGCAATCAATTAAGCTTTCCACTTCCTCTCCTGTCAGCCAGGAGAGGAACTCATTCATTTGGGGGTTTACTGTGAGGCTGCAGCATTAGCTGCGGTCCCTGCAGTAAACATTAACCCTTTCTGAAGGATTACACCGTGGGACCTGACTGTGCATGGGATAGGTAAGAATAATTTTGCTTTATTATTTTATTTTTATTACAGGAAATGGTTTTAGCAGGTAAATAAAATATGGTCAAAAACTGTTGATTATTTCATTAAACTTCTTTTTTATTAAAGTGTGTGTTTGATTTTTCTTTCATACAATAGGATTAATAATTGATAGTTGTCTAATTGACAGCTCTCAATTATTAACCTGGCTTAAAGTGACCTTTCAATTGCAAGGTCATTTTAACCCCTTATTAACCCATTCGCCACCGCTACAGGGCAATGGGAATAGACGGGCAAAGTGCCAGAAAGGGCGAATCTAATTATAGATTTGTCTTTTCTGGGGTGTCTGGGGGCAGATGTTAGTAGCCAGGGGGGGCCAAAAATAATGGTCCCTCTCTGGGCTATTATTATCTGCCCCCATTCGCTGGCTTTGTCTGTCTGGTTGCGAAAATAGGGCGGGAGCCCACGCATTTTTTTTAAACAATTTTACACCTCATATATATATATATATATATATATATATACATGTCATTGAATTTGTGACACATATATATATATTTATATTTATAGTTCATACACTTCTACATAGTATAATAGCCGCTAATTCAATTGCCGGCTTTTGTGAAAATGCAGAACCCGACATGAAATGACACTTGGTGTACATAGGGTTAACCATGTCTTTTCATGTCCTTTGCTATCTGATTTGCACAAACAATTACATCAGTCAATGTGTGCAAAATTTCACACGTGTAGGGGTTAATTAAAGGTGTAAATTCGTAGCAAAAAAATCCGTTTTTTTTACAACGAATTTACACCTTTAATTAACCCCTACAGGTGTGAAATTTTGCACACATAGACTGATGTAATTGTTTGTGCAAATCAGATTGCAAACGACATGAAAAGACATGGTTAACCCTATGTACACCAAGTGTCATTTCATGTCGGGTGCTTCTGTCTTTTCACAGAAGCCGGCTTTACCCGGCAATTGAATCAGAGGATATTTTACTATGTAGAAGTGTATAAACTATACATATATGTATATATATATGTCACAATGACATGTATATATATATATATATGTATTCTATGTGTGTATATTTAGTGTTTACAAGGAAATAAAGGTTTTTTTTAGTTGCGATTTTTTGTTCCCATAGACTTACATTGGACTTCCGGTATCGGAATCGGATATCGACGATATTTAGTGATATCGGCGATACCATTTCGATACGATATTTTTAGATATCGAGCAGTATCGCTCAACACTACTCACCACCACTATTATTCCATCCCTAACCCACCTCTTCAACCTATCACTAACTTCCGGTACCTTCCCTTCTGCTTTCAAGCATGCCACAATCACGCCTATTCTTAAAAAGCCAACCCTCGACCCAACCGCTATGTCCAGCTATCGCCCAATATCGCTGCTCCCATTCGCTTCCAAACTCCTGGAGCTGCATGTCCACGCTGAGCTTTCCTACCACTTCTCTTCTAACTTGCTCTTTGACACTCTACAATCTGGTTTCCACCCCCATCACTCCACTGAGACAGCCCTGACCAAAATTACTAATGACCTACTTACAGCCAAAGCGAACAGACAATACTCTATACTCCTGCTTCTTGACCTGTCCTCTGCTTTTGACACAGTTGACCACTGCCTTCTACTACAGATTCTTTCCTCCTTTGGCGTCAAAGACCTCGCCCTATCCTGGATCTCCTCATACCTTTCCAACCGCACATTCAGCGTCTCCCACTCACACACTACCTCCTCGTCCCACCCTCTCTCCTTTGGAGTCCCCCAAGGATCTGTTCTAGGACCCCTACTCTTCTCAATCTATACACTTGGCCTGGGGCAACTCATAAAGTCCCACGGATTCCAGTACCACTTTTACGCTGATGACACTCAGATCTACCTCTCTGGCCCAGACATCACCTCTCTGCTATCCAGAATCCCGGAGTGTCTATCAGCCATATCCTCCTTCTTCTCCTCCCACTTCCTCAAACTCAATGTGGACAAATCTGAACTCATAATCTTTCCCCATCCCACAGATCTTCCTTACCTGACCTATCTATCACAATTAACGACATCACGCTTTCCCCCGTACCAGAAGTCCGCTGCCTCGGAGTAACCCTTGACTCTGCCCTGTCCTTCAAACCGCACATCCAAGCTCTTTCTACCTCCTGTCGCCTTCAGCTCAAAAATATTTCAAGAATCCGTCCTTTCCTCAACCCTCAATCTACTAAAATGATTGTGCATGCCCTCATCATCTCCCGCCTCGACTACTGCAACACCCTTTTCTCTGGCCTCCCTGCTAACACCCTCGCACCTCTCCAGTCCATCCTTAACTCTGCTGCACGACTAATTCACCTCTCTCCTCGCTACTACTCCGCTTCTCCCCTCTGCAAATCTCTTCACTGGCTCCCATTCCCTCAGCGTATCCAGTTCAAATTACTAATACTGACCTACAAGGCCATCTATAATCTGTCTCCTCCTTATATCTCTGAACTAATCTCCCGATATCTTCCCTCACGTAATCTCCGATCCTCCCAAGACATCCTTCTCTCCTCCACACTTATTCGCTCCTCACCCAACCGCCTCCAAGACTTCTCCCGAATATCCCCCATCCTCTGGAATTCTTTGCCCCAACACGTCCGACTATCAAACACATTCGGATCCTTCAGACGGAACCTGAAAACCCACCTCTTCAGGAAAGCCTACAGTCTGCAATGACCCTGCTACCTCCTCATCACTACCGGAGATATTGCCTCAACCAACACCGGAACTGCTGCAACCCTCCGACCTACTGTCTCCTGCCTCACAATCCTGTAGAATGTAAGCCCGAAAGGGCAGGGTCCTCTCCCCTCTGTATCAGTCTGTCATTGTTAGTTTGTTTACTGTAAGTGATACCTGTAATTTGTATGTAACCCCTTCTCATGTACAGCACCATGGAATCAATGGTGCTATAGAAATAAACAATAATAATAAAAAAAAAAAAAATGCGGGAAAGAGAAAAAAAAATGGAGATCTTCATTATCTCTGCAGAGATCCATCCAATGCCCCTCACTCAGCCCCGCTGTACACTCAAACTGTGTATTAACAGTGATTCTCAGCATTACTGTGAAAAAGTCCAGTGACAATTTAGGTGCACGAACAGTTATCGAACATAACCTCTTACAGCCGGATTTTTTCAAAATCGTTCGGGTTCGTCGAACGACTCGAACACCACCCAAAACAGCTCGAATTTGAGATTGGCGAACAGTTCACTTCGAACACCACTCATCTCTACTGAAGACCCAAGAAAAAAACAATTCCCCAGAAACTTCACTTGTGTTTGGCGGCAAGTCCCACAGATCACAATATGGCAGCAGAGTCCATAGCTCGAAAAGTCCGAACCGCTGACCGAGCGGGGAATCGAGTCATCTAGTTCACTTACCACATGGGGTCTGAGCAGTCTATTCTGCTCACCAGGTGGGCTCGGGGAAAGTCCTGCAGACCACACATGCTCAGCAGAGTCCATGGCCAGAGCTTCCGTTACGCTTCCCGGTTACGGGACATGGCATAGCTTACCTAGCTAGCCTATGCTCCCACGCCTCTAGACCACGACGATGTGGGGCGTGCGTCCCAGATGGTAAGGGAATGTGGACCCATGGACCACAGAGGTGGACCCGGGCCTTCCCGGTCTAGGGAGGGCAGCGACTGGGGTCTGTGGCAGCTGACTATGTGGGCAAGGTGGCGACATGCAGGACTAGATGACACCGCACAACTTCAGGTATGAAGAAACATAAAGATTACTTTAACACAGACACCGTACATAAACATAACAACACCAGGCTCCCGATTCCACACATCAAGGAAGGGTACATGTCTCAGGTTAACAGATGATGGCAAGAGGTCATCACGGGTTGATGCAGTCCAGGGTCATCTGGCATGGGCATCCTAGGAGGACCTCTTTCTCAGGCCTCAGGCTTAGCACAGGAACAGCAGGAGAACATCAGACACCGACCTCGGGCAGACGATTGATGATGGCAACAGGTCATCACGAGTTGATGCAGTCCAGGGTCATCTGGCACGGGCACACTAGGAGAACCTCTCTCTCAGGCCTCAGGCATAGCACAGGCACAGCAGGAGAAAATCAGACACCGACCTCAGACAGACATCATCATAGTGCGGACCCCAGTGAACCGGCAGGACATTGGGACACAGGCAAGACACAGACAGCACAGGTCCAAGAACATCGACATGGCAGCTCAGGACCTCTGCTGGTCATATCCAGGACACACGGGCAGAGCCGTCACCAGGAAACAAGGCTGGCGACTTTCCAGGAACATGGAGGAGTCCATCCAGGAACACGAGCTGGACCAATTCTGCAACTCAGGCTGGGCCACTGTGACCACGGGCTGGACATCTGGTCACAGGCTGGATATCAGGACATCTGGACACAGGCTGGACATCAGGACATCAGGGCACAGGTTGGACATCAGGTCATCAGGGCACAGGCTAGACATCCGGACATCAGAACATATGCTGGACATCAGGACACAAGCTGGATATCAGAACACAGTCAGGAGATCAGGGACACACAGCAGGACATCAGGGACACCGGCAAGACATCAGGCAAACCGGCAGGACATCAGGGACACCAGCAGGACATCAGGGACACTGGCAGGACATCAGATCACAGGCATGACCTCGGGACACTGGCATGGCAGCTCAGGTCATCGGCTGGGACACGGATGGCACAGGACCAGGAACAACAGCGTGGCAGTTCAGGTTATTGACAGAGACATGGACAGCGCAGGTCCAGGAACACTGGCATGGCAGCTCAGGTCATCGGCTGAGACACGGACAGCACAGGACCAAGCACCGGTTGTCGGGCTCCGGGCACCAGACAGCGGTTACCAGACTCCGGACATTGGACATGATCTCCAGGCACCAGGCAGCGGTCGTCAGGCTCCAAACTACGGACATGAGGCTTCGTTCATCGGACCTAGGAAGGAACTCAAGCGGGATGATGCAAACACCGCCGGGTTGGACCAGGACCGGATGGAGCTAGCACCACTTAGCAGGCTGAGCACAGCATAGTAGAAGCTCAGCAAAAACAATATAATTCTGTATATCCCCTATACTCTGGAATTTTCTACCCCAACACATCAGACTCTCGCCTACCATGAAAACCTTCAAAAAGAACCTGAAGACCCACCTCTTCCGACAAGCCTACAACCAGCAGTGATCCTCAGTCTACTGTACCGCCGCACGACCTGTTCTACCCTCTCCTAGTGTATCCTCACCCATCCCCTGTAGACTGTGAGCCTTCGCGGGCAGGGTCCTCTCTCCTTCTGTGCTTATGTGTGTTCTGTATTGCTCATGTTTATTGTACTTGTCTATATTCGCCCCCTCTCACATGTAAAGCGCCATGGATAAATGGCGCTATAAAAATGAATAATAATAATAATAATAATCCCCCTCACCTTCAAGCGGCCGGGATCAGATACATGATGCATTCTAAAATGCCTAGGTAAGGTCTTAAGTGTAGAATTATCCGACACCTCACTCGCTGCCAAAATGTCTCGTAAGTGCTCACGAGTTCTAACTTTAAATTCCCTGGATGTGAGACCAACATATATCAGGGAGCATCGACTGGTAGCATAATAAATCATGTGTGAGGTAGTACGAGAAAAAAAATCATGGATAGTACATTCCCTGCTCCCATCAGATGACTTGAAGGTCCCACATCTCAGTATATTAGAGCATGCCATACATGACCCACAGGGGAAGCATCCATGTCTTGGGCCACCTGAGTTAAATAAAGATTTATGTTTTGCCACATAGTGGCTTCTTACCAGGTGGTCCCTTAAGTTTCTGCTTCTCCTCTGCATCATGCACGGAACCAGCGGCAGTTGGGCAGCAAGAATGGCGTCAGTTCGGAATACCGGCCAATGTTTCCTCAAAATTTCACGGCTCTGCTCCCAGCGGCAATTGTAGGTGGAGATGAAACTCAATAAATAGCAGCAAAAAAATGGGGATATAAAACTTAACATTTAATGAACTTAATGTTAAAAAGGGGACACACAGACAATTATCATCCTCCAACCAAGTAGTGAGGATATATGATATAAACAGAGAGTTAAGTCCAATAGGGACTACAAAAGATAGGAGATATATATGTAAATCAGACAACATATAATTAGTAGTGTTGAGCATTCCGATACTGCAAATATCGGTATCGGCCGATATTAGCTGTATCGGAATTCCGATTCCGAGTTCCGATATTTTCGTCTTATCGGATACCGGAATCGGGATTGTCACTGTCACTGTCAGTGTCCGTCGGTCGGGTCTGTCAGGAGTCAGCGGCACTTACCTGGCAGAAGATCTCCGGCGGTCACGTCCTGGACTGCTTCATGGCCGCCATCTTCTTTCCCCGGCGGTCACATGCAGTTTCTCGCGATAACTGCAGTGACTGCTGGGTAATCGCGGCCGTAAAGCAGTCAGTCCGATGACGTCACCGCCGGGGAAGCAGGTAATCAGCTGTGCTGCGTTGCAATGACAGGCTCTGCCTGTCATTGCGATGTAGCAGAGCTGGATCGTCGTGGGACTATCGTTATGGACTGCGTCGGACAGGTGGTATACTGTTGGTTTGTTTTTTTTCTTTTTTTACAGGAGATCGATGGCGTCGCAGGAATGAGAGAGTAATAAAAGAAATGAAAACTGTGTTGTCTCTTTTATTTCATTAAAAGACTTTTTTCTTGCTGTGTCTTTTTTTTATACATTTAATAACTTTGGGATTAATAATGGATCGGTGTCTTATTGACGCCTCTCCATTATTAACCGGGCTTATTGTCACCGTGCAATCAACGGTGACAATAACCCCTTATTACCCCGCTTGCCACCGCTACAGGGCAAGTGGGAAGAGCCGGGTAAAGTGCCACAATTGGCACATCTTTTGATGCGCCAAATGTGGGGCTGCTGTAGCCTGGTATTATCAGGCTGTTGAGGGCCAAAATCCATGGGCCTTGACAGTCTTTTAATACCAGGCCGCAGCAGTCTGCATTTTACTTGGCTGGTTAACAAAAATAGGGGGGATCCCCACGCCGTTTTTTTTTCGAGGGGATCCCCTATTTTTGTTAACCAGCCAAGCTAAGCAGACTGCTGTGGCCTGGTATTATCAGGCTTGCAAGGTCCATGGATATTGGATCCTTACCAGCCTGAAAAACCAGGCCTCAGCGGTCTGCTTCATCTGGCTGGTTAACAAAAATAGGGGGGACCCCACGCCAATTTTTTTCAAGGGGATCCCCTATTTTTGTTAATCAGCCAAGATATGCAGACTGCTGTGGCCTGGTATTATCAGGCTGGCAAGGTCCATGGATCTTGGCTCCTTAACAGCCTGAAAATCCAGGCCTCAGCGGTCTGCTTCATCTGGCTGGTTAACAAAAATAGGGGGGACCCCACACCAATTTTTTTCGAGGGGATCCCCTATTTTTGTTAATCAGCCAAGATATGCAGACTGCTGTGGCCTGGTATTATCAGGCTGGCAAGGTCCATGGATCTTGGCTCCTTAACAGCCTGAAAATCCAGGCCTCAGCGGTTTTCTTCATCTGGCTGGTTAACAAAAATAGGGGGGACCCCACGCCAATTTTTTTCGAGGGGATCCCCTATTTTTGTTAATCAGCCAAGATATACAGACTGCTGTGGCCTGGTATTATCAGGCTGGCAAGGTCCATGGATCTTGGCTCCTTAACAGCCTGAAAATCCAGGCCTCAGCGGTCTGCTTCATCTGGCTGGTTAACAAAAATAGGGGGGACCCCACGCCATTTTTTTTTCGAAGGGAACCCCTATTTTTGTTAATCAGTTCCCTCTGACGTCACTGATTGTGTCCCTGGCTGACCTGAAGTGAAAGTGGAAAGCAATCAATTAAGCTTTCCACTTAAGGGCCCGTCTCACATAGCGATATCGCTACCGAGATCGCTGCTGAGTCACTAGTTTTGTGACGCAGCAGCAAGCTCACCAGCGATATCGCTGTGTGTGACATTCAGCGACGATCAGCCCCCCTGCCGGGTATCGCTGATCGTCGCTGAAATGTCAGGACCTTTGATCGCTGGTTTCCCGCTGACAGGCACACATCGCTGCGTGTGACAGGCGGGAGACCAGCGATCCGCTGGTAACCAAGGTACACAGCGGGTTTCCAGGCGCGGGGCTGTGCCTAGAAACCCGCTGTGTACCTTGGATACCAGCGCCCTGATGCAGGGAGCTGGTATCCAAGGTACACAGCGGGTTTCCAAGCGCTGCGCGGTGCCTGGAAACCCGCTGTGTACCTTGGTTACCAGCGGATCGCTGGTCTCCCGCCTGTCACACGCAGCGATGCGTGCCTGTCAGAGGGAAACCAGCGATCAACAAAAGGTCCTGACAGTTCTGCGACGATCAGCGATACCCGGCAGGGGGGCTGATCGTCGCTGAATGTCACACACAGCGATATCGCTGGTGAGCTCGCTGCTGCGTCACAAAACTAGTGACTCAGCAGCGATCTCGGTAGCGATATCGCTATGTGAGACGGGCCCTTAAGCGATGTTACCCGCAGTGTCGCTGTCCCAGATCGCTGCCTGTTTGGCAGCTCAGCAGCGATCATGTAGCGATACACCAGCGATCCTGACAAGTGCATATCGTTGTCGGGATCGCTGGTGTATCGTTATGTGACACCCAGCCTTTACTCTCCTGTCAGGCAGGAGAGGAACTCATTCATTTGGGGTTTACTGTGAGGCTGCAGCATTAGCTGCGGTCCCTGCAGTAAACATTAACCCTTTCTGAAGGATTACACCGTGGGACCTGACTGTGCATGGGATAGGTAAGAATAATTTTGCTTTTTTATTTTATTTTTATTACAGGAAATGGTTTTTGCAGTAAAATAAAAGATGGTCAAAAACATGTGTCTTTATTTCATTAAAATGATTTTTAATTAAAGTGTGTGTGTTTTATTTTTATTTCATGCAATAGGATTAATAATTGATAGTTGTCTAATTGACAGCTCTCAATTATTAACCTGGCTTAAGGTCACCTTTCAATAGCAAGGTGGCTTTAACCCCATATTAACCCATTCGCCACCGCTACAGGGCAATGGGAATAGACGGGCAAAGTGCCAGAAAGGGCGAATCTAATTATAGATTTGTCTTTCCTGGGTGTCTGGGGCAGATGTTAGTAGCCGGGGGGGGCAAAAATAATGGTCCCTCTCTGGGCTATTATTATCTGCCCCCACTCACTGGCTTTGTCTGTCTGGTTGCGAAAATAGGGCGGGAGCCCACGCATTTTTTTTCAGCAATTTTACACCTCATATATATATATACATGTCATTGAATTTGTGACACATATATATATATATTTATATTTGTAGTTCATACACTTCTACATAGTATAATAGCCGCTAATTCAATTGCCGGCTTTTGTGAAAATGCAGAACCCGACATGAAATGACACTTGGTGTACATAGGGTTAACCATGTCTTTTCATGTCGTTTGCTATCTGATTTGCACAAACAATTAAATCAGACTATGTGTGCAAAATTTCACACCTGTAGGGGTTAATTAAAGGTGTAAATTCGTTGTAAAAAAAACGGACTTTTTTTGCTACGAATTTACACCTTTAATTAACCCCTACAGGTTGAAATTTTGCACACATAGTCTGATTTAATTGTTTGTGCAAATTAGGCTGGAGTCACACACAACCACAAAAAATCGGTCCGTTTTAGACGGTCGACAATCGGATCAAAATAAAAACATCACACATCCTTCTGGCATCCGATTTTCCTTCAAAGATGCGATTTAATCGCATGTGTGTGTACCTTGTAACATCCGATTTTCATCCGACTTGCGAGATTTTCTCGCAGGCTTGCAAAACTGACATATAATGGATCCAAAAGAATAGTATTTAAATGCCAAAAGAAAGAATAGATATATACACATATAATATATATATATATATATATAATATTATATGTCATTGTGACATATATATATATACATATATTTATAGTTCTTACACTTCTACATACTGTTATAGCCGCTAATTCAATTGCCGGCTTCAGTGAAATCACAGAAGCCGACATGAAATGATACATTGTTTCCACACATTTAACCATGTAATTTCATGTATTTTTATATATGTTTGAAACATACAATTACATGAGTATATGTGTGCTAAATTTCAGACATGTAGGGTTAATTAAAGGTGTAAATTCGTTGTAAAAAAAACGGACTTTTTTTGCTACGAATTTACACCTTTAATTAACCCCTACAGGTGTGAAATTTTGCACACATAGTCTGATTTAATTGTTTGTGCAAATTAGGCTGGAGTCACACACAACCACAAAAAATCGGTCCGTTTTAGACGGTCGACAATCGGATCAAAATAAAAACATCACACATCCTTCTGGCATCCGATTTTCCTTCAAAGATGCGATTTAATCGCATGTGTGTGTACCTTGTAACATCCGATTTTCATCCGACTTGCGAGATTTTCTCGCAGGCTTGCAAAACTGACATATAATGGATCCAAAAGAATAGTATTTAAATGCCAAAAGAAAGAATAGATATATACACATATAATATATAAATATATATATATATATATATATATATGTCATTGTGACATATATATATATACATATATTTATAGTTCTTCTTACACTTCTACATACTGTTATAGCCGCTAATTCAATTGCCGGCTTCAGTGAAATCACAGAAGCCGACATGAAATGATACATTGTTTCCACACATTTAACCATGTAATTTCATGTATTTTTATATATGTTTGAAACATACAATTACATGAGTATATGTGTGCTAAATTTCAGACATGTAGGGGTTAATTAAAGGTGTAAATTCGTTGTAAAAAAACGGACTTTTTTGCTACGAATTTACACCTTTAATTAACCCCTACAGGTGTGAAATTTTGCACACATAGTCTGATTTAATTGTTTGTGCAAATTAGGCTGGAGTCACACACAACCACAAAAAATCGGTCCGTTTTAGACGGTCGACAATCGGATCAAAATAAAAACATCACACATCCTTCTGGCATCCGATTTTCCTTCAAAGATGCGATTTAATCGCATGTGTGTGTACCTTGTAACATCCGATTTTCATCCGACTTGCGAGATTTTCTCGCAGGCTTGCAAAACTGACATATAATGGATCCAAAAGAATAGTATTTAAATGCCAAAAGAAAGAATAGATATATACACATATATATATAATATATAATATATATATATATATATGTCATTGTGACATATATATATATACATATATTTATAGTTCTTACACTTCTACATACTGTTATAGCCGCTAATTCAATTGCCGGCTTCAGTGAAATCACAGAAGCCGACATGAAATGATACATTGTTTCCACACATTTAACCATGTAATTTCATGTATTTTTATATATGTTTGAAACATACAATTACATGAGTATATGTGTGCTAAATTTCAGACATGTAGGGGTTAATTAAAGGTGTAAATTCGTAGCAAAAAAGTCCGTTTTTTTTACAACGAATTTACACCTTTAATTAACCCCTACAGGTGTGAAATTTTGCACACATAGTCTGATTTAATTGTTTGTGCAAATTAGATAGCAAAGGACATGAAAAGACATGGTTAACCCTATGTACACCAAGTGTCATTTCATGTCGGGTGACATGAAATGACACTTGGTGTACATAGGGTTAACCATGTCTTTTCATGTCCTTTGCTATCTAAGGCCGGAGTCACACTGGCGACAAAATCGGACGACTGCAATGCGATGAAATATCGCATTGCAGTCGGACCTATGTTAATCTATGGAGCAGCTCCCAGTATCAGATTTTTTGTGGTCCGTTTTAAACGTCCGTGTACAATCGCAGCATGCTGCCACTGTCACCGATTGTCGGTCGACAATCGCCAATGCAAGTCTATGGGAGCGATGAAAAATCTGATTACAAACGGACCACACTGTGTGACTTGCGATGAAATCGCATCGGTGTCCTTTAGAAAAGCCGGCAATTCATCCCCGGCTATACTGTAAAATCACACTGACAGCTTTAATAAAGACTAGAAAGAATAGATATATACACATAGAACACATACATATATATATACATGTCATTGTGACATGTATATATACATATATTTATAGTTCCTAGACTTCTACATACTGTAATAGCCGCTAATTCAATTGCCGGGTTTTGTGAAATCACAGAAGCCGACATGAAATGATACATTGTTTCCACACATTTAACCATGTAATTTCATGTATTTTTATATATGTTTGAAACATACAATTACATGAGTGTATTTGTGCAAAATTTCAGACATGTAGGGGTTAATTAAAGGTGTAATTTCGTTGAAAAAAAATGCGTGGGCTCCCGCTGTATTTTCTCCACCAGACAGACAAAGCAAAGCGAGTGGGGGCAGATAATAATAGCCAGGGAGGGTGCATTTTTTTGTGCCCCCCCTGGCTACTAACATCTGCCCCCAGACACCCCAGAAAGGGCAAATCTATAATTAGATTCGCCCTTTCTGGCACTTTGCCCGTCTATTCCCATTGCCCTGTAGCGGTGGCGAATGGGTTAATCTCACCTTACTGTCACCTTGCAATTGAAAGGTGACCTTTAAGGCAGGTTAATGATTGATAGCTGTCAATTAGACAACTATCAATTATTAATCCTATTGAAGTAAATAAAAAAACACACACACTTTAAGAATAAATAATTTTAATGAAATAAAAACACATTTTTTTGACCATATTTTATTTTACACTAAATCCGTGCGAAGCCATTGATCTCCTAAAATAAAGAAAAAGAAATAAAACAACATTATTCTTACCTATTCCGCCGATCTGTCACGTCCCACGCTGTAATCCTTCACAAAGGGTTAACTAGCTTTGAGCCAAGCAGTGCAAGTAATCCTGCATGCTCAGCTCAAAGCTCATGAATGAATAAGTTCCTCTCCTGGCGACAGGAGAGGATGTGTTTCATGAATGAAGCTTAATTGATTGTGTCCACTTTCCCTTTAGGTCAGGTCACTACAGTTAAATTGGCAATAAATCAATTAAGCTCCATTCATGAATCTATTCCTCTACTTTCGCTGGGAGAGGAACTTATTCATTCAGGGGAATACAGGTCTGAGACAGCATTATTAGCTCTCTGCGACCTTAACCTGTTAACCCTTTCTGATGGATTACACCGTGGGACCTGACTGTACATCGGATTGGTAAGTATAATTTTGCTTTTTTATTTTTTTTTATTACAGGAAATGGTTTTAGCAGGAAAATAAAATATGGTCAAAAACTGTGTGATTATTTCATTAAACTTATTTTTTATTAAAGTGTGTGTGTTTGATTTTTCTTTCATACAATAGGATTAATAATTGATAGTTGCCTAATTGACAGCTATCAATTATTAACCTGGCTTAAAGTGACCTTTCAATTGCAAGGTCATTTTAACCCCTTATTAACCCATTCGCCACCGCTACAGGGCAATGGGAATAGACGGGCAAAGTGCCAGAAAGGGCGAATCTAATTATAGATTTGCCCTTTCTGGGGTGTCTGGGGGCAGATGTTAGTAGCCAGGGGGGGGCACAAAAAAAATGTACCCTCCCTAGGCTATTATTATCTGCCCCCACTCGCTTGCTTTGTCTGTCTGGTGGAGAAAATACAGCGGGAGCCCACGCATTTTTTTTTAACGAATTTACACCTTTAATTAACCCCTACATGTCTGAAATTTAGCCACATATACTCATGTAATTGTATGTTTCAAACATATATAAAAATACATGAAATTACATGGTTAAATGTGTGGAAACAATGTATCATTTCATGTCGGCTTCTGTGATTTCACTGAAGCCGGCAATTGAATTAGCGGCTATAACAGTATGTAGAAGTGTAAGAACTATAAATATATGTATATATATATATGTCACACATATAATATATATATATATATATATATATATATATATATATATATATATATATGTGTATATATCTATTCTTTCTTTTGGCATTTAAATACTATTCTTTTGGATCCATTATATGTCAGTTTTGCAAGCCTGCGAGAAAATCTCGCAAGTCGGATGAAAATCGGATGTTACAAGGTACACACACATGCGATTAAATCGCATCTTTGAAGGAAAATCGGATGCCAGAAGGATGTGTGATGTTTTTATTTTGATCCGATTGTCGACCGTCTAAAACGGACCGATTTTTTGTGGTTGTGTGTGACTCCAGCCTAATTTGCACAAACAATTAAATCAGACTATGTGTGCAAAATTTCACACCTGTAGGGGTTAATTAAAGGTGTAAATTCGTAGCAAAAAAAGTCCGTTTTTTTTACAACGAATTTACACCTTTAATTAACCCCTACATGTCTGAAATTTAGCACACATATACTCATGTAATTGTATGTTTCAAACATATATAAAAATACATGAAATTACATGGTTAAATGTGTGGAAACAATGTATCATTTCATGTCGGCTTCTGTGATTTCACTGAAGCCGGCAATTGAATTAGCGGCTATAACAGTATGTAGAAGTGTAAGAACTATAAATATATGTATATATATATATATGTCACAATGACATATATATATATATATATATATATATATATATATATATATATATATGTGTATATATCTATTCTTTCTTTTGGCATTTAAATACTATTCTTTTGGATCCATTATATGTCAGTTTTGCAAGCCTGCGAGAAAATCTCGCAAGTCGGATGAAAATCGGATGTTACAAGGTACACACACATGCGATTAAATCGCATCTTTGAAGGAAAATCGGATGCCAGAAGGATGTGTGATGTTTTTATTTTGATCCGATTGTCGACCGTCTAAAACGGACCGATTTTTTGTGGTTGTGTGTGACTCCAGCCTAATTTGCACAAACAATTAAATCAGACTATGTGTGCAAAATTTCACACCTGTAGGGGTTAATTAAAGGTGTAAATTCGTAGCAAAAAAAGTCCGTTTTTTTTACAACGAATTTACACCTTTAATTAACCCCTACATGTCTGAAATTTAGCACACATATACTCATGTAATTGTATGTTTCAAACATATATAAAAATACATGAAATTACATGGTTAAATGTGTGGAAACAATGTATCATTTCATGTCGGCTTCTGTGATTTCACTGAAGCCGGCAATTGAATTAGCGGCTATAACAGTATGTAGAAGTGTAAGAACTATAAATATATGTATATATATATATATGTCACAATGACATATATATATATATATATATATATATATATATATATATATAGTGTATATATCTATTCTTTCTTTTGGCATTTAAATACTATTCTTTTGGATCCATTATATGTCAGTTTTGCAAGCCTGCGAGAAAATCTCGCAAGTCGGATGAAAATCGGATGTTACAAGGTACACACACATGCGATTAAATCGCATCTTTGAAGGAAAATCGGATGCCAGAAGGATGTGTGATGTTTTTATTTTGATCCGATTGTCGACCGTCTAAAACGGACCGATTTTTTGTGGTTGTGTGTGACTCCAGCCTAATTTGCACAAACAATTAAATCAGACTATGTGTGCAAAATTTCACACCTGTAGGGGTTAATTAAAGGTGTAAATTCGTAGCAAAAAAAGTCCGTTTTTTTTACAACGAATTTACACCTTTAATTAACCCCTACATGTCTGAAATTTAGCACACATATACTCATGTAATTGTATGTTTCAAACATATATAAAAATACATGAAATTACATGGTTAAATGTGTGGAAACAATGTATCATTTCATGTCGGCTTCTGTGATTTCACTGAAGCCGGCAATTGAATTAGCGGCTATAACAGTATGTAGAAGTGTAAGAACTATAAATATATGTATATATATATATATATGTCACAATGACATATATATAAATATATATATATATATATATATATATATATATATATATGTGTATATATCTATTCTTTCTTTTGGCATTTAAATACTATTCTTTTGGATCCATTATATGTCAGTTTTGCAAGCCTGCGAGAAAATCTCGCAAGTCGGATGAAAATCGGATGTTACAAGGTACACACACATGCGATTAAATCGCATCTTTGAAGGAAAATCGGATGCCAGAAGGATGTGTGATGTTTTTATTTTGATCCGATTGTCGACCGTCTAAAACGGACCGATTTTTTGTGGTTGTGTGTGACTCCAGCCTAATTTGCACAAACAATTAAATCAGACTATGTGTGCAAAATTTCACACCTGTAGGGGTTAATTAAAGGTGTAAATTCGTAGCAAAAAAAGTCCGTTTTTTTTACAACGAATTTACACCTTTAATTAACCCCTACAGGTGTGAAATTTTGCACACATAGTCTGATTTAATTGTTTGTGCAAATCAGATAGCAAACGACATGAAAAGACATGGTTAACCCTATGTACACCAAGTGTCATTTCATGTCGGGTGCTTCTGTCTTTTCACTGAAGCCGGCTTTACCCGGCAATTGAATGAGAGGATATTTTACTATGTAGAAGTGTATAAACTATACATATATGTATATATATATGTCACAATGACATGTATATATATATATATGTATTCTATGTGTGTATATTTAGTGTTTACAAGGAAAGAATGGGTTTTTTTTAGTTGCGATATTTTGTTCCCATAGACTTACATGGGACTTCCGGTATCGGTATCGGGTATCGCCGATATTTTAGTGATATCGGCGATACCATTCCGATTCCGATACTTTAGGATATCGGAAAGTATCGCTCAACTCTAATAATTAGCTCTGCACCGCAAGAGCAAAAATTGAATACCTAAATGCAAATGTAAGCATCGCTTATTTGTAAGTCATTTGTCTGAAACTCAATCAAACGTGTGTGAGACAGTATGTATAAAAGGAATGATCTCACCCATCTGAATGGAGATATACGCTCCAAAATTCATCTCCTAATAAAGTATGCATCTGGTCATTTTCCAGAGTAGACAAGGCCCTTTCCCAACGCGTTTCCTCCTTTCAGGATTCATCAGGGGATATGGCAACTAGAGACATCTATATCAAATGCATTGCTCTCATGGGGAGAAAAAAACATACAACTCCTCCTTATATCAATTAATAAGACACTCCCACCACCATTTAAACCAATCAGTGCAAAACTAAAAATGAACCACCAATAAAACGTGATGTGCATGGTTTAAAAATACATGCCTGTTTAATGAGGTCATAATCCTGTTGAAACGCACGCCACACATTACGAAATGAATGAAGAATATAGCGATCTCACCGCTTGCCAAATAGTGATTGCGCGCCGTATGATAATAGCGCATGCGCAGTTAGTAACTTCCGGTACTCCCATTCATTGGACATCCGGTCTATTGAGACTACATCACAAGCGTCCCATTCAGCGATGTAAAAACCACCGCGCGCATGCGTGGTTCAAAATAAGTGGCTTCCGGTGTGTAAATTAGAAGGATCACAAATTTCAAGAAGCAACACAGAACGCACCATTGTGTTGCGTCCTATATTGGGACGTTAAATTAAATCGCAAATTGCGACGAAGGTATAACGCAAATGTACAAGTTATGTCACTGCACAACAGAAGCGTCATAATACAATTATATTGCGTCCCAAATGGCGCCATTAAATATTATTGCAACCAGCATCACATTTTGCGGCCAAAATCGTGTCATTACTTAATTCTACCAATATAATATAGGATAGGTTAACAATTATTTGGTATGAATAGCCTCATTCATCAGATGCCACTTGACAACATCATCTCAAGTGACATTCGATAGTTCACCAAAATCTGACATTAACCCTATAGGAACAAAAGGAAGGACGCGCAAGATCATTTTAACCCATTCTATACCGTTATTAACACAGACATAGTATAAAAAATCTCCAAACAGGAAAAATTGGAGATTAATCCTCTCGCACTAAGAGGTAAATCCTAGAACTATTAAAGGAGCATCCACATAAGGTGTCCCATAATACTCCAATCCAAAATATAGATATGGAGAAGAAGGAATACCATTCCATATAGAAAAAATATTAATTGGAGCTTAGGCTGGCTTACCACACTATGGAGCGATACCCAAATTATTTCATTGATATAATTGGAGACAGTGTAAAGGATACAAAATAACATAATCCAATATGGAGACCAGCATTCATAGGTCATGATAAAATAACATTTCAATTTGGAAGGGAAGAAAGGAAAAAGGAAAGCCTGACAGATCCCTATCAGGTACCTATTTCCATCCGACCCTACCTAGCAGCGGAGGTTGGAGCCCTAAAGTCCTGCGCAAGTGGCCCCCCCGATCCACGGCGGCTAACCCTAACTAAATCACCCTGCACAACCCTATACTAGAGAAAGCAGGAATAGGAAAGTTGTTCATTTAAACCATATGGAGAGACAGTTTTTAGTCGAAAAATCCACTTTGTCTCTCGTTGTAATATTAAATTGTCCCAGTCGCCACCACGAATCGGTCTGGGTACCTTATCAATACCCATGAATTTTATTGCATTAGGGTCTCCCCCATGTTTGAGATTGATATGTCTGGCCACAGGTGTATCCATTTTCCTCGCTATATCTCTCATGTGCTCACCCCTTTAACTTTTCAACCTTTTCACACATATTATGCTTCAAACATAAAGTTACCAAATGTAAATTTTTGGTGAAGAATCAACAACAAGTGGGACACAATTGTGAAGTTGAATGAAATTTATTGGTTATTTTAAATTTTTGTGGAAATACAAAACTAAAAAGTGGGGCGTGCAATATTATTCGGCCCCTTTACTTTCAGTGCAGCAAACTCACTCCAGAAGTTCATTGTGGATCTCTGAATGATCCAATGTTGTCCTAAATGACTACTGATGATAAATATAATCCACCTGTGTGTAATCAAGTCTCCGTATAAAGGC
>JARQOD010009863.1:0-29638 GCA_033576555.1 Oophaga sylvatica
GGGGCTTTTGCCCTCTCAGTTTAGTCCAGCCACTGTGTTTTGTACTTTTGCTTTTTGCAGTTTTTTCAGTGGCTGCTGTTTTTGTTACACAGAGAACTAATTTAGGTGGTAGAGGTCGTGTGATCTCAGGTGATTTTGAAATTAGTATGTTGGTGTTTTCAGGGTTTTCTGGATTGCAGTAAGTACCCTTCCTGTCCTTTTCTATTTAGATAGTTTGGGCCCCAGCGTTTGCTCATACTATTTTCTTTCTGTGTCAGTATTTCCTCTTGTCTAACCGCCATTACATGTTTGGGGCTTTCTATTATCTTTGGGGTTCTGCTCCGGGGCAGATAGCTTTCCTATTTCTATCTTTAGGTGTAGTTAGTTTCTCAGGCTGTGACGAGGCGTCTAGGACCATCGTAGGAACGCTCCACGGCTGCCTCTAGTTGTGGTGGTTAGTCAGGGTACTGCAATCTCATAGATTCCAACTGCTCTGGTGTATTTCCTTTTTTACCTGCACTCCTCAGCTACCGTAACATAACAGTATCACCGGCCATAAAAATTGTATGGTACTCACAGAAGGGAAAAAAAAAAAATATTTTGAAGGAAGAAAAGTTGTCAGAGATATTTTTCTGTTTGTTGCATTTTTTTTTTTTTTTTTTTTTCCTCTGTATCTCTGGGTGCTGGGGAGGATCTTTTCTCCCAATGGAGTTTGCACAGTTGTCTGGCCGTGTGGATCAGCTTGCCACTGAGGTTCAGAGTATTGCTGCATATCTTGCTAGGTTGCCTGTTGTGGAACCTAGGATCCCCATGCCAGATTTGTTTTCAGGGGATCGAGCTAAGTTTCAGAATTTCAAAAATAATTGTAAATTGTTTCTTGCCTTAAAATCTAAGTCCTCAGGAAACGCAGCGCAGCAGGTTCAAATTGTCATCTCTCTCCTGCGCGGCGATCCTCAGGATTGGGCTTTTTCCCTGACACCTGGGGATCCTGTTTTGAGTGATGTTGATGTATTTTTTCAGGCTTTGGGGTTATTGTACGATGAGCCTAATATCACTGATCAAGCTGAAAAAGCCTTGTTGGCATTAAATCAGGGGCTTGATGACGCTGAGTTATACTGTCAGAGATTCCGTAGGTGGGCAGTCCTGACCAAATGGAATGACGACGCTTTGGCGGCCCTTTTCCGGAAGGGTCTGTCGGATAATGTAAAGGATGTTATGGTGGGATTCCCTGTCCCCTCTGGTCTCAATGATTCTATGTCATTAGCGATTCAAATTGACAGACGTTTGCGTGAGCGGAGAAGTATGCGTGGAGTGGTGTTGCCTTGTGAGCCAGCTGCTGAGCCCATGCAGTGTGATGGAGTGGTGTCTGGGGCACAGCGTCATGAGTTTCGAAAGCGCAATGGGTTATGTTTCTACTGTGGTGATGCCTCTCATGCTATTTCAGTCTGCCCTAAGCGGGGAAGACGTTTTGCACGCTCAGTTGTCTTGGGTAGTGTTCAGACTAAGTTTTTATTAACTGTCACTCTGATATGCTCTCTGTCCTCATTTTCTGCTCAGGCTTTCGTTGATTCTGGAGCAGCTATTAACCTGATGGATTATGATTTTGCTAAACGTTGTGGATTTCCCTTGATACCCCTACAGAAGTCTATTCCCCTACTGGGGATCGATTCTACCCCTTTGGCTGAGAATAAACCCCAGTTTTCTACTCAGGTGATAATGAGGGTTGAACCTGATCACCAGGAGTGCTGCAAATTTTTGGTTCTATATAATCTGCATGACATTATCGTGCTGGGTTTCCCTTGGTTACAGTCTCATAATCCTGTTTTGGATTGGAAATCTGTGTCTGTAACCAGTTGGGGCTGCCAATGTGTTAATACCAACACTCCTGTTTTTTCTGCCTCCCCCCAGGCTGAGGATGTTCCTGACTTTTTGTTTGATTTTTCTGATGTGTTTAGCGAAAGTAAATCTGCATCCTTACCTCCCCATAGGAGCTATGACTGCGCTATTGAATTAGTGCCAGGTAGTAAATTCCCTAAGGGTCGCCTCTTTAACTTGTCTGTACCTGAACATGACGCTATGCGGTCTTATATCAAGGAATCATTGGAGAAGGGTCATATCAGACCATCCTCTTCACCCTTAGGTGCCGGTTTTTTCTTTGTGGCCAAAAAAGATGGTTCATTAAGGCCGTGTATTGATTATCGTCTCTTGAACAATATTACTGTGAAATATCAATACCCGTTACCCTTGATTTCTGACCTGTTTTCCAGGGTGAAAAACGCTACTTGGTTTACCAAGCTTGACCTCAGGGGGGCGTATAACCTTATTCGCATTAAGCACGGGGATGAATGGAAGACGGCATTTAACACCCCTGAAGGGCATTTTGAGTACCTTGTGATGCCCTTTGGGCTCACTAATGCTCCTTCCGTCTTCCAGTCCTTCATGAATGACATTTTCAGGGATTTTGTGGACAAGTTTCTGATTGTTTATTTGGATGATATCTTGATTTTTTCTAATGACTGGGACTCTCATGTGAAACATGTTCGAACTGTATTCCAGATTTTGAGAGAGAATGCTCTGTATGTGAAGGGATCAAAGTGTCTTTTTGGCGTACAGAAGATCTCATTTCTGGGATTCATTTTGTCCCCATCTGTTATTGAAATGGACCCGGTCAAGGTTCAGGCCATCTGTGATTGGGTCCAACCTACTTCATTAAAGGCTCTTCAGAGATTTTTGGGTTTTGCCAATTTTTATCGTAAATTTATTGGTAATTTCTCTGTTATTGTTAAACCATTAACTGATTTGACCAGAAAGGGTTCTGATGTGGTGAATTGGCCTCCTGAGGCAGTCTCTGCGTTTCAGGAACTTAAGCAGAGATTCACTTCTGCTCCTGTTCTACGGCAGCCTGATGTTTCTCTGCCATTTCAGGTGGAGGTTGATGCCTCTGAAATTGGGGCAGGTGCCGTTTTGTCCCAAAAAGATCCAGAGACCTCTAAAAGTAACCCTTGTGCCTTTTTCTCTCGAAAATTTTCTCCTACTGAACGTAATTATGACGTGGGTAATCGGGAGTTATTGGCCATGAAGTGGGCTTTTGAAGAGTGGAGACATTGGCTGGAGGGAGCCAAACATCAGGTGGTGGTCCTTACGGACCATAAGAATCTGGTCTATCTGGAATCTGCCAAGCGACTCAATCCTAGACAGGCCAGGTGGGCCTTGTTTTTCACACGTTTTAATTTTGTGGTTTCCTTTCTTCCTGGCACTAAGAATGTTAAGGCGGATGCCCTCTCGAGGAGTTTCCTTGCGGACTCTCCTGAGCTATCTGATCCCTCTGTTATTTTGAAGGAGGGTGTAGTTCTTTCCGCCATCTCGCCTAATTTGAGACTTGCTCTGGAGGGGTGTCAGGAGGATAGGCCCGAGCGCTGCCCTGTTGGAAAATTGTTTGTCCCGGACCAATGGAAAAAGAGTGTGATGTCTGAGATTCATTGTTCCGCATTGGCTGGGCATCCCGGAATTTTTGGTACCAGAGACTTGGTTAGTCGGTCCTTTTGGTGGCCTACCTTGTCTCGCGATGTCAGGGAATTTGTGCAGTCCTGCGGGACTTGCTCTCGCTCCAAGCCTTGCTCTCGCTCTAGTGGTTTGTTGATGCCATTGCCTGTGCCCAAGAGACCATGGACCCATATCTCTATGGATTTCATTTCCGATCTTCCTGTTTCTCAGAGAATGACCACCATCTGGGTAATTTGTGATAGGTTTTCCAAAATGATACATCTTGTGCCATTACCTAAGTTGCCTTCCTCCTCTGAATTGGTGCCGTTGTTCCTTCAGCACGTGGTTCGTTTACACGGCATTCCTGAGAACATTGTGTCTGACAGAGGAGTCCAGTTTGTTTCCAGATTTTGGAGGACTTTTTGTTCTAAACTGGGTGTTCAATTGTCTTTCTCCTCGGCATTTCATCCTCAGACCAATGGTCAAACTGAGAGAACAAACCAGACATTGGAGACTTATCTAAGATGCTTTGTGTCTGCTGATCAGGATGACTGGGTCTCTTTTTTGCCTTTGGCTGAGTTTGCTCTTAATAATAGGGCTAGCTCTGCCACTTTGATGTCTCCGTTTTTCTGTAATTCTGGGTTTCACCCTCGATTTTCTTCAGGACAGACGGAGGCTTCTGTCTGTCCAGGTGTTGACTCTGTTGTTGAGCGTATGCAGCAGATTTGGGACCAGGTAGTGGAGAGGTTGTCCCTCTCTCAGGAGAAGGCCCAGCGGTTTGCTAACCGGCATAGGACTGATGGTCCTCGGTTTAAAGTGGGGACTTGGTCTGGTTGTCCTCAAAGAATATTCCTATGAGAGTAGCATCTCCTAAATTTAAGCCTAGGTTCATTGGACCTTATAAGATCATGGAGATTATTAATCCTGTTTCTTTTCGTTTGCTTCTTCCAGGGACATTTAAGATCCATAACGTGTTCCACAAGTCCTTGTTGAAGAGGTTTGTTGAGCCAGTGGTTCCTGCTGCTGTGCCTCCTGACCCTGTTTTGGTTGAGGGCAATCTGGAGTATGTGGTTGAGAAAATATTGGATTCTCGTTTTTCTAGACGAAGACTCCAGTATTTGGTTAAATGGAGAGGTTATGGTCAGGAAGATAATTCTTGGGTGTTTGCTTCGGACATCCATGCTAGGAGACTTATCCGTGCGTATCATAGAACTCATCCTGACCGACCTGGTTGCTCAAATGAGGGTTCGGTGACCCCTCCTCAAGGGGGGGTATTGTTGTGAATGGGTTTGAGATGAGTTCTGAGCAGAGGCTCCCTCTGGTGGTTACAAGCGGTACTAGTGAGGATTGGGAATCAGGTGTTACTGATTGGTCTTATTTAAGGGAATCATTTTCCCATCAGGGTTGCCGGTGATCAATTGTTCTGGTCTGAATCCTTCTTTCCAGTTTCCCTTGTAGCCTGCTGTGTCGTGTCTGCATCTCCTGCTGTCAGATAAGACAATTTCTTATTTTGTGTTTTTGCTATATTTTTGCATTTTGTCCTGCACTTCTGTGGGGGCCTTCTGGGTCCCCTCCGGGGCTTTTGCCCTCTCAGTTTAGTCCAGCCACTGTGTTTTGTACTTTTGCTTTTTGCAGTTTTTTCAGTGGCTGCTGTTTTTGTTACACCAGAGAACTAATTTAGGTGGTAGAGGTCGTGTGATCTCAGGTGATTTTGAAATTAGTATGTTGGTGCTTTTCAGGGTTTTCTGGGATTGCAGTAAGTACCCTTCCTGTCCTTTTCTATTTAGATAGTTTGGGCCCCAGCGTTTGCTCATACTATTTTCTTTCTGTGTCAGTATTTCCTCTTGTCTAACCGCCATTACATGTTTGGGGGCTTTCTATTATCTTTGGGTTCTGCTCCGGGGCAGATAGCTTTCCTATTTCTATCTTTAGGTGTAGTTAGTTTCTCAGGCTGTGACGAGGCGTCTAGGACCATCGTAGGAACGCTCCACGGCTGCCTCTAGTTGTGGTGGTTAGTCAGGGTACTGCAATCTCATAGATTCCAACTGCTCTGGTGTATTTCCTTTTTACCTGCACTCCTCAGCTACCGTAACATAACAGATTCATTTTGTCCCCATCTGTTATTGAAATGGACCCGGTCAAGGTTCAGGCCATCTGTGATTGGGTCCAACCTACTTCATTAAAGGCTCTTCAGAGATTTTTGGGTTTTGCCAATTTTTATCGTAAATTTATTGGTAATTTCTCGGTTATTGTTAAACCATTAACTGATTTGACCAGAAAGGGTTCTGATGTGGTGAATTGGCCTCCTGAGGCAGTCTCTGCGTTTCAGGAACTTAAGCAGAGATTCACTTCTGCTCCTGTTCTAACGGCAGCCTGATGTTTCTCTGCCATTTCAGGTGGAGGTTGATGCCTCTGAAATTGGGGCAGGTGCCGTTTTGTCCCAAAAAGATCCAGAGACCTCTAAAAGTAACCCTTGTGCCTTTTTCTCTCGAAAATTTTCTCCTACTGAATGTAATTATGACGTGGGTAATCGGAGTTATTGGCCATGAAGTGGGCTTTTGAAGAGTGGAGACATTGGCTGGAGGGAGCCAAACATCAGGTGGTGGTCCTTACGGACCATAAGAATCTGGTCTATCTGGAATCTGCCAAGCGACTCAATCCTAGACAGGCCAGGTGGGCCTTGTTTTTCACACGTTTTAATTTTGTGGTTTCCTTTCTTCCTGGCACTAAGAATGTTAAGGCGGATGCCCTCTCGAGGAGTTTCCTTGCGGACTCTCCTGAGCTATCTGATCCCTCTGTTATTTTGAAGGAGGGTGTAGTTCTTTCCGCCATCTCGCCCAATTTGAGACTTGCTCTGGAGGGGTGTCAGGAGGATAGGCCCGAGCGCTGCCCTGTTGGAAAATTGTTTGTCCCGGACCAATGGAAAAAGAGTGTGATGTCTGAGATTCATTGTTCCGCATTGGCTGGGCATCCCGGAATTTTTGGTACCAGAGACTTGGTTAGTCGGTCCTTTTGGTGGCCTACTTTGTCTCGCGATGTCAGGGAATTTGTGCAGTCCTGCGGGACTTGCTCTCGCTCCAAGCCTTGCTCTCGCTCTAGTGGTTTGTTGATGCCATTGCCTGTGCCCAAGAGACCATGGACCCATATCTCTATGGATTTCATTTCCGATCTTCCTGTTTCTCAGAGAATGACCACCATCTGGGTAATTTGTGATAGGTTTTCCAAAATGATACATCTTGTGCCATTACCTAAGTTGCCTTCCTCCTCTGAATTGGTGCCGTTGTTCCTTCAGCACGTGGTTCATTTACACGGCATTCCTGAGAACATTGTGTCTGACAGAGGAGTCCAGTTTGTTTCCAGATTTTGGAGGACTTTTTGTTCTAAACTGGGTGTTCAATTGTCTTTCTCCTCGGCATTTCATCCTCAGACCAATGGTCAAACTGAGAGAACAAACCAGACATTGGAGACTTATCTAAGATGCTTTGTGTCTGCTGATCAGGATGACTGGGTCTCTTTTTTGCCTTTGGCTGAGTTTGCTCTTAATAATAGGGCTAGCTCTGCCACTTTGATGTCTCCGTTTTTCTGTAATTCTGGGTTTCACCCTCGATTTTCTTCAGGACAGACGGAGGCTTCTGTCTGTCCAGGTGTTGACTCTGTTGTTGAGCGTATGCAGCAGATTTGGGACCAGGTAGTGGAGAGGTTGTCCCTCTCTCAGGAGAAGGCCCAGCGGTTTGCTAACCGGCATAGGACTGATGGTCCTCGGTTTAAAGGGGGGGACTTGGTCTGGTTGTCCTCAAAGAATATTCCTATGAGAGTAGCATCTCCTAAATTTAAGCCTAGGTTCATTGGACCTTATAAGATCATGGAGATTATTAATCCTGTTTCTTTTCGTTTGCTTCTTCCAGGGACATTTAAGATCCATAACGTGTTCCACAAGTCATTGTTGAAGAGGTTTGTTGAGCCAGTGGTTCCTGCTGCTGTGCCTCCTGACCCTGTTTTGGTTGAGGGCAATCTGGAGTATGTGGTTGAGAAAATATTGGATTCTCGTTTTTCTAGACGAAGACTTCAGTATTTGGTTAAATGGAGAGGTTATGGTCAGGAAGATAATTCTTGGGTGTTTGCTTCGGACATCCATGCTAGGAGACTTATCCGTGCGTATCATAGAACTCATCCTGACCGACCTGGTTGCTCAAATGAGGGTTCGGTGACCCCTCCTCAAGGGGGGGGTACTGTTGTGAATGGGTTTGAGATGAGTTCTGAGCAGAGGCTCCCTCTGGTGGTTACAAGCGGTACTAGTGAGGATTGTGCAGACTGGGAATCAGGTGTTACTGATTGGTCTTATTTAAGGGAATCATTTTCCCATCAGGGTTGCCGGTGATCAATTGTTCTGGTCTGAATCCTTCTTTCCAGTTTCCCTTGTAGCCTGCTGTGTCGTGTCTGCATCTCCTGCTATCAGATAAGACAATTTCTTATTTTGTGTTTTTGCTATATTTTTGCATTTGGTCCTGCACTTCTGTGGGGGCCTTCTGGGTCCCCTCCGGGGGCTTTTGCCCTCTCAGTTTAGTTCAGCCACTGTGTTTTGTACTTTTGCTTTTTCCAGTTTTTTCAGTGGCTGCTGTTTTTGTTACACCAGAGAACTAATTTAGGTGGTAGAGGTCGTGTGATCTCAGGTGATTTTGAAATTAGTAGAGTTGGTGTTTTTCAGGGTTTTCTGGGATTGCAGTAAGTACCCTTCCTGTCCTTTTCTATTTAGTTAGTTTGGGCCCCAACGTTTGCTCATACTATTTTCTTTCTGTGTCAGTATTTCCTCTTGTCTAACCGCCATTACATGTTTGGGGGCTTTCTATTACTTTAGGGTACTGCAATCTCATAGATTCCAACTGCTCTGGTGTATTTCCTTTTTTGCTTGCACTCCTCAGCTACCGTAACATAACAGTGAGGTATCAGGGGTCAGTACTGGAGAGGTCACAGTCACCAGTGAGGTATCACAGGGGTCAGTACTGGGGAGGTCACAGTCACCAGTGAGGTATCAGGGGTCAGTACTGGGGAGGTCACAGTCACCAGTGAGGTATCAGGGGTCAGTACTGGAGAGGTCACAGTCACCAGTGAGGTATCACAGGGGTCAGTATTGGGGTGGTCACAGTCACCAGTGAGGTATCAGGGGTCAGTACTGGAGAGGTCACAGTCACCAGTGAGGTAACAGGGGTCAGTACTTTAGAGGTCACAGTCAAATTCAAATTCAAATTCAAATTCAGCTTTATTGGCAGGGCTAAATACACATTAGTTTTGCCAAAGCAAGTGTACACAAGGGGGATAGGGATAGGGATGTTGAGTAGGGGCAGTTCCAGGGTGGGGGCTATGGAAGTCCATGGCATAGGGAGGGGTGATGGGGGCGCAGGTCCAGGGTGGGGGCTATAAAAGTTGTGATGAACGGTGCCGCGGTCCGCCACACGGTAGCCCGGGGGTCACGGCTTGTGATCCCACCGCTGCCACCACATGTGATGGAACGTGCACACACACGACGGCTGCTGCCGTCCGACCCAGTAAACTGCAGGGATTTTTAATTATCCCACTTCCACTTAGGAACTTGCAGCTCTCTGGCGCCCCCCTTACCCTCAGGCCAGTCAGGGAACTGCACCTAGGATAATTGGTCGCCAGACAGGTCACTTGGAGGTGTGCTGGCTATGGGACCCGCTGCAGTGAGGGAATTATAATTACTCCTGGCTGCAGCCAGGCAATACCCTTATAAGACCCGTTCCGTCACTGCCAGCGCCACCCAATAGACTAACACTTTACACCCCTTTCCTTTAGCTGCCACCAGCTACGGGTTTGACTTAATACACAATTTATCAAGAGGGTCCGTAGCAACCCCAAAACAGTAGCGTAGTACGTCAGGCACGTGAAAATTCGTTTATAGAGCAGGAGAAACAAACTAATAAATTTATAGGTTTATTCCTTAAAAAACAGGCAATGCTTATATAATATAAAAAGATGTAACAAACTGAGACAATATCGTTATGTACAGATGCAGTTATAAAATAAAATGGGATTAAGACTGAAAGATAACTCACATGGTTGTTAGATCATTACAGGCAAGCCAGGCTGGGGGAAGGAGCCACACGTCATAGTTCATTGGGAGATCTCTTACTCAGCACATCCCAGCAGAAAGACTCTACTAAGGAACTTCACTGTAAGACTTATGCATGTCAGCTTCTGACCTCACAAAAAGGGCTGGTCCTCTGGCCACCTCCCCTGGCTGCAAGCTATGGTTTGAGCTCTGCAATATCATAAGGTTCATAACTCGTTGTAAGGTTCTATGTATATATTCCTGAAACTCAGTTTGTTCGTCAGCCATTTTACTTTCTGTCTTGCTGCAGCTATCTTGCCCTCAGTCAAAATGGAGTTTCCAGCTTGCATGTTCCCGCCCTGATTCTCTCCTTTGCTTCTTAAGCAGCCACAGCTGAGCAATCAGTGCTTCAGAATCTAGCCTGCAGTGAACCTGTGACTTGACTCCTGTAAGCCTTGGACCTTGTACTCCAGCTATTCCTACTGAGGAACTCTGAAGCACTTGTGGACTCTGAACCCTGCTCTTTGAAAGACCCACGTTTGCATGGACTTACGGTAACAGAGAAGAAGATCCTGAATCGGTATTGGAGAGTGATTGCTGAGCTTGGATTACTCTGGCCTGCTGTGTCTCCTGTTTCTGTGTCTGCAAACTGTGTGACTATTTCTGCCAACTTGTATGAAGTAATACAGGACTTTTCTATATCAAACCTGTGACTCCTGTGTTTTCATCGCACCCAAGCACAAGACGCTATATGAACTGTACTACATACATTACAAGATTCTGAAGCCAAAACGTTAGTGTCTGCTGGGTCTGGAAGGCTGTGTCTGCTGTACTGTGGATATCAGACGTCCGGTTGTACTTTCTGTGATGACAGTGGTTGTGACTTCTCACAACCATTCCAGGTGAGCATTCCCTCTAAGTTTTTTTCTTTTTGCAGAGTGTTCACCACAGGTGAACACTACTTGTTTTTTTTTTCTCTCCTCTTCTTTCAGTAATCCTGTCTTAAAAGATCTGGAAAATGGAGGCCCGCATAAAGGAACTTTGCGGAGTGACTGATAATATCCTTGCAGATTTGCAGAATATAAAGACCCGTTTTACAAATCTACAGGACCTCAATAATCACAATTTGCAAGTGGTTGGACAGACTACCCAGGATTTGCGAGCCAGGATTGAGGTTCTAGAGGGGCGAGTCCAGGCTCCTGCCGTAGCCCCGAGTGCTGGGATTCCCAAGTTGCCCCCTTTTCGTTTTGGCGGTGAACGTGAGAAATTCAGGGGATTTATTAATCAATGCAATCTTTTTTTTCTGCACATTAGAGTTGAGCGATACTTTCCGATATCCTAAAGTATCGGAATCGGAATGGTATCGCCGATATCACTAAAATATCGGCGATACCCGATACCGATACCGGAAGTCCCATGTAAGTCTATGGGAACAAAATATCGAAATTAAAAAAAACCCATTCTTGCCTTGTTGGTTAATTGTACATGAAGGAAAACAAGAAAGAGTAATGTAGAATGTATTGGGGAAGGTTGAGGAGACATTAAAGGCATAGATGTTTAACCCAATCAAATGGAATAGCATAAATATTTTTTTTTTAAAGATGTTCGGATTGACGAAGAAATTGACAATGTTAACGTTTTTTATATTTAGGCAAATATGTATATTACACAACTTCCATGCTCTTCATCTTCACCTTTTTAACTTTTCACACACTTTCTCCTTCATAATCTTCTGCAGCATCATCTTTTTCATCAAATTATTCTTCATCTTCACCTTCTTTATCTTCTTCTTAAACTTCTTGCTATTCATCTTTGTTAACATTACTCATATTCTTCTTATTAAACTATTATTCTTATTCATATTCTGCTTCATCTTCTTCATCATATTCTTATTTGTGACAGAGAATCCTGTACTTGTAATCTGTCAAAGTATGAATTTTTTCATCCTTCCGTTCTTGCTGTCACAAAAGATTTAAATTACAACAGTATTTGTCCGTGTTCATTTTAGCCTGCAGCAGCAGGCATTTTCCAGGGGCACCACGAGGAGGAACGGACTCACCCCCATACACTGCTTAGTCTTCTTCTGCTTAGAATTTAGAGCATATATTTTGCTCTTCATTTTGGTCTTATACTTCATGTTCTTCTGCTTTTAGATCTTCTGCTTATTGTTCTTGTGTCTCTTGTTCCGTATCTTGTATTTGTAGCACAATCTTGTACCAGCTGATGTTACTGGGACACGGTTACTAAGCAGGAGGTACCTGTGCTCCAAAGCACTACCAAGGACCAGCAGACTTGCTGGAACTCGATACTGAGATGGAGGCACCTAGGCCAAAGCACTGCGGAGAACCATTGACGGTACTGGAACCCGAGGGGCAGCAGAAGGAAAAGAGCCAATGGCACAACCGAGGACCACTGACTTACTGGGACACGGTTACTAAGCAGGAGGTACCTGTGCTCCAAAGCACTACCAAGGACCAGCAGACGTTGCTGGAACTCGATACCGAGATGGAGGCACCTAGCCAAAGGCACTGCGGAGAACCAGTTGACGTACTGGAACCCGGACGGGTAGCAGAAGGTACAAGAGCCAATGCAAGTAACGAGGACCAGCTGACTGTGCTGGAACCCGGAGGGGCAGCAGAAGGAAAAGAGCCAATGGCACAACCGAGGACCAGCTGACGTTACTGAACCCCAGTAACACAGGAGCAAGTGTTGACTGTGCTAACAGCACTTCCGAGCAACAACTGGCGGTGTTGGAGCCCAGGGTCAAGGAGGATGTTTAAATACTAGATCAAGTAATTTCCTTGTTACCTGTCAATTTTAAATGTCTATACTTCAAACAAGAGAAAGATAACCTTTACTACCATAAGATGATGATTTCATTTAAACTAATATCTAGATAAATAAAGAATTGACAAACATAAACACATACATTAACATGTTGAACAGCAATGCAAACCACAAAATAAATTAGTTAAGGAATCTGCTATACGGTTGTACATAAAAGCATACAAGTACATATCTGAATCCATTAATGATGGATAAGTAACAGTATGTACACCATTTTTATTGTATAGACAATGAATGTCTGACTTCAAAACATCATCAGCATTACAAGTTATCTGTGATATTACTAAAATGTTCCATTTGCTGAATAATGTCACTAAATATTTTATACAAAATTATACAATTTCCATCATGTAATACTCATAATATGTGGCAATAATCATTTTTATTAACAAACATAACCTTTCAAAAGTGCATAGTGCATAGTGAAAATTGCTATTTATGGCTGACTGTGACTGTCGACTTGGAAGCATGACAACAGATAGATAAGGTATATATAGATGAGACTGCATAGCCACAGATGGTGAATGGCGATGTAATACTGTACCTCAATAAAGTGTGCGTCACTACTACATAATTTTTTTTATATAGCTTTATAAACAGGGTACATGGATGTATGCTTGTGCCTTTGTTTTGACGCACAGACTGCCTTCCTGCTGAGACGCATTGGTAGTGAACAGTTGTGTGCAGTGTTCACTGCAGTCTCTGCGGAATAACCACACTTAGACCTTATAACTTTTCAGAGTTTCTTTATGAATCTACCAAGATGAAGAAGGCAGGGAGTAAGGCACGTGGTCGTGGAGTTTCTTCAGGGAGAGGACGTGGGGATTCTGTGGCTGCTGCGGCCCCCAGTGACAC
Source organism: Oophaga sylvatica (assembly GCA_033576555.1). Classification (NCBI taxonomy): domain Eukaryota; kingdom Metazoa; phylum Chordata; class Amphibia; order Anura; family Dendrobatidae; genus Oophaga; species Oophaga sylvatica. The sequence continues at coordinate 13,232 of JARQOD010009863.1, forward strand.
AGCATCCACCAGTTTTCCCCTGAGCGTTCCTTTATGCGCACTTTTGTAGGAGCTCGGAGTACCCCCCTGCTGCGGGAAGAACAAATTGAAGCCGTTGTTGTTTGGATGTCAGCCAATGCATCGACTTCAATTGCTTCCACCTCCTCTCAGGACCACAGCACTGTTGGGCAACCATCTGTCTCTTCACCGCCTGGCAAATTGCCCAGGCAGTCAGAGAGTTCTGTACAGGAGCCAGCTGAGTGTCTGCTTCTGTTCTCAGAATCTATTGGCTTGCAAACAGGGGCCCAGCCAAGCAGCATTCTGTAATGTGAAGAGGGAGTATGCAGTGATGCGCAACAGCTGTGTCTCTCTGAATCTGAAGAGGCGGGTGAGACAGTGCCGATGGTCAGCACACCGCAGAACGCATCTGATGATGATGAGACCCAGGTGCCAGTTTCTGTTGAGCATGGTGCTGGCCAGACCACCCAACAGCAGGTGTTGGAAGAGGGTAGTGGAGATGATGAGGTCCAAGACCCAACATGGCATGAGGAACAGGAAGGTGGTGGGAGCAGCTCAGAGGAATAATAATAATATTTATTTATATAGCGCCATCATATTCCGCAGCGCTTTACAGTTTAGCCGTTTCAGAACACAAGTCATAAGTAACAACGTTAACAATACAATAATTTAAGCTAAATAAGTCGCCCCTGCTCGTGACAGCTTACAATGTACAATGAGATGGGGGAGATACAAAGTATAGGTGTTTATATACAATGGTGCATTTACAATGATGTTCCAGCCATCTTAAGGACTGAGGGATGGAGATAGTGAATGGGCTAGAGACACACACACACTTACACAGAATACATAGAATGACTTTGATTAGTGAATGTGATAGGCCGCTCTGAACAAATGTGTTTTGAGGGAGCGCCTGAAACCATGCAAATTGTGGATAGTCCTAATTTCTTGGGGTACAGCATTCCAGAGGATTGGCGTAGAGCAGGAGAAGTCTTGGAGTCGGGAGTGGGAGGTACGTATTAGTGCAGAGGTTAGTCGAAAGTCGTTTGCAGAGCACAGCAGTCGGTTAGGCCGATAGATAGAAATGAGGGAGGAGATGTAGGAGGGGTGCTGCACTGTGGAGAGCTTTTGTGGGTGAGAACCAGTACTTTGGTTGAAAGCTGGGAGAGGCCTAGAGAAATGGTTAGTGATAGAAGGAAGATAGAGGAAGACATTGCCCCAACGGTACAAACAGGAGGGAGAGTTAGGCTGCAGACTCGGTTGCCTGTAGCCTCCAGTTTGGCACCTGTTCGGAGCAGTTGTCTTCCAAAAGTCAAAACGTGCGCTCCCAGGACTTGCACTGCGTGGTCCTTTTTTCACACACTTGCACATGATATTTGCTATGTGAAATGCAAGCTGTGTAATTAAAAATTAAAAATAGCTAAAAGTGTCAGTCACCTCAATACCACAAATATGTGGAAACATGTGCGGACAAAGCACGTAGTTGAGTTACAAAGACACACTAGAGATGTAGGCCAACCTACAGCAGCACCTACATCTTCAGGTTGTGTTGAAGCCTCTTCATCGAGCTCACACACAGCTGGTTATGCTTCCTCACAGGATCGCCATGGAAGAACCTCGGCCACTGTTGTCCAGAGACAAACTGTTATTCCACACACAGCAGCAAGTTCCCTGTCATCCTCACACTCCCAGGCCACAAAACAGCCATCGGTAGCACAGGCATGGGATAAAAGACGGCCATACTCCGCAAACCATGCACGAGCACAGGCTCTGAATGCTGGCATTGCAAAACTCCTGTCCCTTGAAATGCTGTGATTCAGGCTGGTGGAGACAGACAGTTTCCGTAACTGAATATCATTGTCAATCCCACAATACAATGTGCCAAGCCGATTTCATTTCAGCAGGCAAGCCGTCCCTGGTCTGCAAAAGCATGTTGAGGGAAAAATTAAACATGCGCTACTAAAAGCCCTCAGTAGCAAGGTCCACCTGACCACCGATGCGTGGACCAGTACCCATTGTTATGATCTGCTACAACCAGTAAGGAAAGAAGGGAATTCTGTCCCTACAATACAACTAAGCTGAATCCCTACGATGTAACGGGGAACCTGATCCTGCGACCAGACCCGCTAAAGTCCTCATCTAGTGTGAACGAAGACCTATAGTTGCGAGGGAGTAATCCCTACAAGATCTAGGGACTGTGAGAAAAGGTGGACACCTCCTAACATAAATTGTAGCATGGATAATTAAACAGAAAAATAAATACTTTGTGATCCTAACATCAAGCAAAACTGACTGATTAAGGCACCTAAGCACCCGGCTAGCTTAACAGTAGATAATACAATGAAGTCAAGCAAAGCCAGAAGGGCGGAGCCAGACTAAATAGGGAAAAAAGGTCATGTGACCAGCAAACTGAAACAAAACCTAACAAGAGGGTTCTAACACCCATGGCCAGGGACAATACCTTTCCCTCACTGCCCATTGGGTCAATGTTGTGCAGCCGGGTACTGATCTTGCGAGTGGCGCTGTACGTGTTCTGCCAACTCCAAGGATTGCAGGAATCAAGTCTGTACACATTGATTCCTCCTCCTATTCCAGTTCCTCAGAATCATCGCTGCAGGAGCCGTCACGGTCTACCTCCACATGGACCCGTGAACGTTTACCTGTTGCGACCGATATGAGCACAGCCGTGTCCAAATGTCAACAGGCCATCCTGAAATTAATTTCCATGGGAATCTTAGCCACACAGCGCAGGAGCTCTGTAATGCCATAAAGCAGGAGAGCGACGTGTGGTTTTTGGAAGAGAATCTACAGGCAGGCTTGGTAGTGTGTGACAATGGCCGAAATCTGGTGTCAGCTCTGGGCCTTGGCAACCTCACTCACATACCATGTCTGTCATATGTGCTCAACTTGGTCGTGCAGAGTTTTTTGAGGGACTATCCGGATCTTGATGCACTGCTGCACAAGGTCCGCCTAGAGTGCGCTCACTTGCGACGTTCCAGCATGGCAAGATCGCTGATTGCAGCTCTGCAACGCAGATTTCACCTTCATGAACATCGCATCATATGTGACGTACCCACCAGGTGGAATTCCTCGTTACATATGTTGGAGCGGTTTGTGTGAGCAGCAGCCAACAGTAATGGAGTATCAGCTGCATCAGGCGCATCAACTCGCAATTTGCGCCGTTCACACTTCACCACTACTGAGTGGGCCTCTATAATAAGAATAATAATATTATTTATTTATATAGCGCCATAATATTCCGCAGTGCTTTACAGTTTAACAGTTTCAAAACACGAGTCATAAGTAACAACGTTAACAATACAATAATTAAAGCAAAATCAGCCGCCCCTGCTGGTGAAAGCTTACAATCTACAATGAGGTGTGGGAGATACAAAGTACAGGTGTTTATATACAATGGTGTTTTTACAATGATGGTCCAGCCATTTTAAGGAAGTGAGGGATGCATGGAGATAGTGAATGGGCTACACACACAGAATTACACATAGAATGACTTTGATTAGTGAATGTGATAGGCCACTGTGAACAAATGTGTTTTGAGGGAGCGCCTGAAACCATCCAAATTGCGGATAGTCCTAATTTCTTGGGTAGAGCATTCCAGAGGATTGGCGCAGCGCGGGTGAAGTCTTGGAGTTGGGAGTGGGAGGTACGGATTAGTGCAGAGGTTAGTCGAAGGTCGTTTGCAGAGTGCAGCAGTCGGTTAGGCCGATAAATATAAATAAGGGAGGAGATGTAGGGGGGTGCTGCGCTGTGGAGAGCTTTGTTGGTGAGAACCAGTAATTAGAATTGGATCCTATAATGAATGGGCAGCCACTGCCAGTGTAATGAGTGGCGAATAACTCTATGAAGGATATCTGCCACGTTTTGCGTGCGTTTGATGAGTCAACGCGGATGGCGAGTGCAGATGATGCACTAGTCAGCCTGACTGTCCCCCTTATCTGCCTGCTTCAAAAAACACTGCAAGCACTAAGGCATGAGGTTTTGGAAGAGGTGGAGGATGAGGAGTCACAAATTCCATCACCTTCTGGACAGTCAGCGCAACGTGGTTCCTCACAAAGGGCTGGAGGACTTTCAAAGTACCATGCTGTATCAACAATTGAACCTCCAGAGTCGCTGTCTATATTTTCATACCCCATTACAAACTTTTAATGTATTTACAAAGCACATAATGTACATTTTTTGTCTATCCTTTTGTAATGCTATTGTGTTTCCATAAACTGATGTTACAGAATTATGATACAAAGTTTTTAAATTTTGAGTTTTAAATTTTGTAAATTTATATGTATTTGAAGGACTTTGTGAGGAGGATGAGAGGAGTCAATGGAGGAGGAAGACATCGCTCCAGAGGGAGGTAGACAATGCTCTAGTCAGTATGTAGACCAAGGGTGGGGTGATGCACAGCAGGCGGAGATGACGCCTCTTGCAGGGGACAACGTTTCTTGGCCAGTTGGGAGTCTGCAGCACATGGTTGATTTCATGCTGCAGTGGCTGAGAAACGACCGCCGCATCGAACACATTCACACCACGTCTGATTATTGGGTGTACACCCTCCTAGACCCTCGCTACCGGGACAACTTACAAAGCCTCATCACACCGTTGAACCGGGAGCGTAAAATGCGGAAGTACCAAGACACACTGGTGCAATCCATAATGTTCTCCATTCCAGCCGAGAGCACTGCTGCTGCTACTGATTTACAAAGCAGCTCTGTGCGTCGAGGCAGTGGAGACAGCTCTGCAACAAGAGGGAGCACAAGCAGCGCCTCTGCACAGGGCAAGAACAGTATGTTCCAAATGTGTCGAAGTTTTGTGGCAGCGCCACCAATGTCTACACCATCCGAGACGGCTCCAGTCAGCAGGAGACAACATTTCCATAAGATGGTTACAGACTACATGTCTTGCCCTCTCAGTGTACTCTCAGATGGCTCTTCCCCATTCAAGTTTTGTGTCTCTAAGCTGGATACATGGCCAGAGCTTAGCCAGTATGCATTGGAGGTGCTGGCTTGATCTGCTGCCAGTGTATTATCGGAGCGCGTCTTTACTGCTGCAGGTGGTGTACTAACAGACCGTTGCATGCGACTATCCTACGATAATGTAGAACGGCTTACTTTTCTGAAAATGAACTAGGCATGGATCTCGCCTGAATTTGCCTGTCCGGTTTCAGATTAACTAACTGGTTGGCAACGTTTTCCATGTCTCCTGTTATGTTCATCTTTCTACCACCTGAGCTATACTCCCTGGGCTACAACACTGCCAGTTGCTGCTCAGAAGTGTCGTGTCCACAGACCAATACACAAGCTATAGTGATAGTGGGGTTCAGTAACGCCTGCTGTTCCCCTGCTGTGTGTCCGGCAAAAATTACTGCTACCTAGCTACACATGTTTAAAAAAACATGACATGTTAAAGTGGCTAGTGCTACACATAGATATCAGGCTACACCCTTATTTCTAAGCTGTAAACAAGTGAAACGTCAAATTTAAAACCATTCAATGATTAGTGTTGGTAACAAATCTGTAACTAAATAATTGTGACATATTATGGCAGATATCCACATGTCTAACACAAATGCTAACACAAAAGCATACTTATGCTATAGGGTACTGATGGTGAACCTTCTCACTCCATAACTTTGACCAATCCAACTCACATCATGCCTCAAATGCTGCAATGTTGGAAGTGCATAATGTGGGTTGAACTTTGACAACAGCTGCAGTGCGAAGGTTATCCTTCTGTGTTCTTGGCTTTTAAATAAAAGCATACAAGTAAATATAATAATACATTGTTGATTAAGGGACATGATGTACACCTGTAATATTGTGCAAACAATGGATGTAGGACTATTCCTCTTCAACATTACTTATATTTGTGTCATTTTAAAAAATACATATTTTAGTTAAAAATTAAAAACCCATGTTCAGTAGCTGTGAAAGGCCCGTTTGTGTACTTCTATAGTGTTTGCAACCAATGTATTGTATACGGATGGAAGCGCGTCACACTAATAGATTAGATTTATTTTAAATGGAATGTAGCAGAACCAATTGGAGATAAATGAAAAGGATGAGCCACTGAGACACGCTCAGCAGAGTACAAGCAGCAGTGCTTGAACAAGTAACTGGAGCGTGATCTGCACTCAAAAAAGTAAAAAACACAGACTGAAGTGAACACTGAAACACAACTGTCCACAATCTGTGAAAAGCTCCTTTCTGTACTTCTATAGTGTTTGCAACCAATGTATTGTATACGGATGGAAGCGCGTCACACTAATAGATTAGATTTATTTAAATGGAATGTAGCAGAACCAATTGGAGATAAATGAAAAGGATGAGCCACTGAGACACGCTCAGCAGAGTACAAGCAGCAGTGCTTGAACAAGTAACTGGAGCGTGATCTGCACTCAAAAAAGTAAAAAACACAGACTGAAGTGAACACTGAAACACAACTGTCCACAATCTGTGAAAAGCTCCTTTCTGTACTTCTATAGTGTTTGCAACCAATGTATTGTATACGGATGGAAGCGCGTCACACTAATAGATTAGATTTATTTTAAATGGAATGTAGCAGAACCAATTGGAGATAAATGAAAAGGATGAGCCACTGAGACACGCTCAGCAGAGTACAAGCAGCAGTGCTTGAACAAGTAACTGGAGCGTGATCTGCACTCAAAAAAGTAAAAAACACAGACTGAAGTGAACACTGAAACACAACTGTCCACAATCTGTGAAAAGCTCCTTTCTGTACTTCTATAGTGTTTGCAACCAATGTATTGTATACGGATGGAAGCGCGTCACACTAATAGATTAGATTTATTTTAAATGGAATGTAGCAGAACCAATTGGAGATAAATGAAAAGGATGAGCCACTGAGACACGCTCAGCAGAGTACAAGCAGCAGTGCTTGAACAAGTAACTGGAGCGTGATCTGCACTCAAAAAAGTAAAAAACACAGACTGAAGTGAACACTGAAACACAACTGTCCACAATCTGTGAAAAGCTCCTTTCTGTACTTCTATAGTGTTTGCAACCAATGTATTGTATACGGATGGAAGCACGTCACACTAATAGATTTGATTTTTTTCTAATATAATGGAGCTGCACCAATTCCACTAAATAAAATAAAAAAAAAAAAAAAAAAGTGACACGTGCAGATGCCTACAAACAGCGGTGGATGCAGAGCAAACTGCAGCGTCACCTGCACTGTCACACACACACCTTGCACAGAGCTGTTAAAACAACACTGGCAAAATGAAGCTTTACACAGCGGTTGGTAAACTAGCCTGCCTCAAGCACAGTAGTACACAAAATCGCAATATCTAACTGTCCCTCAGAGTCAGCACAGCAGCGTTCTGTCCCTAACTGAGTTCACAGCACAGTGACGCTAAAATGGCTGCGGCGCCTTTTATAGTGCATTCTGACATCATTTCAGCAGCCAATCACAGCCATGCCATTAGTTAAGATGACCGCATCATTACAGGATGTGCCCACACTTCGTAGGATTCCTCATTGGCTGACTAAAATCACATTGCCTCTCAAAGAATTATGGGAACTTCCGATTCCGGTATACGATATTGAAAAAGTATCGGAATTAAGTATCGGAATTCCGATAACGCGAATATCGGCCGATACCCGATACTTGCGGTATCGGAATGCTCAACACTACTGCACATGCTTCACAATTTCCCACTGAACGATCTAAGGTTGCTTACTATAATTATGTTGCTTACCAACAAGGCTTTAATGTGGGCAAACCCTCTGATTGAGACTGAGGATGATTGTTTGAATCACCTTGATGATTTTAATTTCAGCCATGGGGCAGGTGTTTGATGACCCCAATCGAGGTGCAACAGCTGAAGCAGCCATGTTAGCTTTGCGCCAAGGTAAGCACTCGGTAGCTGAATATGCCTTGGATTTCAGGAGATGGGCCCTTGATACCACCTGGGACAGTTCCGCCAAAAAATCTATTTTTCGAAAGGGGTTATCTCCACTGATTAAGGATGAACTTGCTCGTGCCGACCCTCCCACTGCGTTAGGTGACTTTATTAACTACTGCATCCGTATTGATACTCGTCTGACTGAACGCAGGCAAGAGAGATGGTTCGAAAGCAATCGTACTAACCTTTTCCTACCTTCCTCTCCAGCTAAGGAACCTTTGAGTAGGATTACACGGGAACCTGAACCTGAACCCATGCAGGTAGACTCTTTACAACGACGGGTTAGTGATGCACGCAAGGAACATCGTTTTAAGGAGAATCTATGTTTCTATTGTGGTAAGTCAGGGCACTTCATTATAAACTACCCCAGCCGTTCTCGTAAGACTACTGCAGCACTCATTCATTGTGAGTGTTGCGAGAGGGGATCTGTCAGGTCCGAGCCTCAGGCTCCAGAGAGATCTGCAGCAACAGATCTTGATTTCTCGGACTTAAACTCCGTTACCTCTGAGGACGTTGACTGTGTAAACGCTGCCATTTTTCAAGTTTCCTCAGCGGTGTCCCAGCTGAGTTGTAAGAAAAACAATTCTCATTGCTTTCTTTCCATCAAACTCTGGGTTGACTCAGCTTGGTGTCTAGCTCTGCTATGATCGACTCAGGGGCAAGTGGAAATTTTATGGATGTCTCCTTTGCTCTGAAACAGGGAATACGTTCAGTGAAGAAGGCTACTCCAGTACAGATGGAAACTGTGGATGGCTCCCTGCTGACCTCTGGACCAGTGGATCAGGAAACAGAGCCTTTGAGGGTTCTTATGGGTAAAGATCATCAAGAGAAACTGTCCTTTATGCTTATCTCTTCTCCCCACTTTCCCATTATTCTAGGGCTACCATGGCTGCAGGCTCAGAATCCTACCATTAACTGGGAGACCAAGGAATTACACTTTCCAGAGAAACAGATGAGTCCAAAAGTTTCAGCTTGCTCTGTTCCTAAAGGAATCATGTCAGTCCCTGAACTACCAGCTGTATACCAGGACTATGTGGATTTATGTGACAAGAAGAACGCTGACCAGCTTCCTCCTCACCGTCCATATGATTGTCCAATTGAATTATTGCCTGGAGCAGAGATACCTTTTGGTAAGATCTACCCCCTGGCGGGGCCCGAGCTAAAGGCTTTAAAGGATTACATAGATGAAAATCTAGCCAAGGGCTTCATACGCCCCTCTTCATCTCCTGCAGGTGCACCCATCTTCTTTGTAAAGAAGAAAGATGGATCTCTGAGACCATGCATAGACTATAGGGAACTCAATAAGGTTACTATTAGAAACCGTTATCCATTGCCTTTAATCCCTGAGTTATTGGAGAGAGTGCGACATGCCAAAATTTTTTCTAAACTAGATCTTCGTGGGGCCTATAACTTAGTCCGTATTAGACCTGGGGATGAATGGAAGACTGCATTCAGGTCACGCTATGGACACTTTGAATATCTAGTTATGCCTTTTGGTCTGAGTACCGCCCCAGCCACTTTCCAACACTTGGTGAATGACATCTTCAGGGATCTCCTAGATACATTCGTGGTAATTTATTTGGATGATATTCTAATTTTTTCTAACTCCACAGAGGAACATCATGGACATGTGAGAATGGTCTTGGAACGTCTAAGACAAAATCATCTTTACATCAAACTTGAAAAGTGTGAATTCCATAGGACCGAAATTCAATTTCTGGGGTATGTACTGTCTACACAAGGAATTAGTATGGATGGAAGCAAAACCCAAGCCATCAAGGATTGGCCAAGTCCTAGAAATGTGAAGGAGGTACAGCGCTTCAAAGGGTTTGCCAACTTCTATAGACGTTTCATTAGAAATTTCTCTGAGGTAGTGTCACCTATCACTCAACTTACCCGGAAAGAGTCTAGGTTTTCCTGGACTCCCCAAGCCCAGGAAGCATTTTCCCGTCTAAAAGATAAATTTACCACTGCACCTATCCTAGTACATCCCAACCCCGAGCTTGCCTTCATAATAAGGTGGATGCTTCAGACTGTGCCGTTGGAGCTATACTCTCTCAGAGAACAGGTGAGAAGAATGTCTTGCATCCCTGTGCCTTCTTTTCCCAGCAGTTGTCTTCGGCTGAGAGGAACTACGATGTGGGCAATAGAGAGTTGTTGGCCATTATTGCCGCCTTCAAAGAATGGAGACACCTTCTTCAGGGTGCTGCACAGCAAATAGTCGTCCTGACAGACCATCGTAACCTTGAGTTTATCAGGTCGGCTAAGTGCCTGACTCCTCGCCAGGCTCGCTGGAATCTTTTCTTAAACCAATTTAATTTTATCATCTCTTATAGACCAGGATCGCGCAATGGAAAGGCTGATGCACTCTCTAGGATTTACTCAGCAGAGACACGTCCAATTACTTCTCCTAAGACTATTCTTCCTGACTCTAGATTCCTAGGAGTAATTCATAATCAAGACCTACTTAAGGACATCAAGGAAGCATACCATGCGGATTCCTTTTTGGCACAACCCCCAAGGGACGTAAGTCTTGTCTTTAAGAATGGTGTGTGGATTCAGGGACAACGTCTGTATATTCCTGAAACAGTCAGATTAAGAGTATTGCAACTCATTCACGATTCCAAGATAGCTGGGCATAGAGGAATTCTAAAGACACAGGAATTTCTTTCTCGTTTCTTTTGGTGGCCCACTTGCAGGAAGGATGTTTTGAATTATGTCACTTCATGTGAGGTCTGTGCAAGATGCAAAACACCTCGCTCCTCACCAACTGGTCTGTTACAGCCTCTTCCCACCCCGTCCCGCCCGTGGGGATCCATTTCTATGGACTTCATTGTGGAGTTACCAACCTCTCAGGGGAAGAACATCATTCTAGTGGTGGTTGACCGTCTAACAAAGGCAGCTCATTTTATCCCTTGTGTCGGCTTACCCACTGCAAAACAGACATCAGATTTGATGATTAAAGATGTGTTTCGCTTACATGGAGTACCGGATGAGGTTATTTCGGATCGAGGGGTGCAATTCACTTCTAGGTTTTGGCAAAATTTCTGTGCAGCATTGGACATTAAAGTAAACCTTTCTTCTGCTTTTCATCCCCAGACTAATGGACAGACCGAACGAACCAATCAAACCCTGGAGCAGTATCTCCGCTGCTTTATCTGCCACCTACAGGATGATTGGGTGGATCTACTTCCATTAGCTGAGTTCTCGTATAACAACTCTCAGAGTGCCTCCACTAAACAGTCTCCTTTTTACTCTAATCTAGGTTATCATCCTAACATTCTACCACGATTTCCCATAGAAACGCCTTTACCAGCAGTGGCTGAAAGAATCACGTCTTTACAGAAGAATATGGATCTTCTAAAGGAAAATCTGGAATCGGCTCAAGAAAGGTACAAGAAAGCAGCAGATAAATTTCGTAAACCTGCACCAGCTTTCAAGGTAGGAGACTTGGTCTGGCTGTCAACCAGAAATCTTAAGTTAAGGATTCCATCATCTAAGTTGGGACATAAGTACATTGGACCCTATAAAATCAGTAAAATTATAAGTGCCGTTGCTTGTCGTCTTCAACTGCCCAGAACTATGAGAATCCACCCTGTCTTTCATGTATCCCTACTAAAGGCTGCGACACCCAATACGTTTCCTGGACGTTCCTCTCCTTGCCCTGACCCAGTGCTAGTCGATGGTCAGGAAGAATTTGTGGTGGAAAGGATTTTAGATTCCAGGTTGTATAGAAATCAGTTACAATATCTGATTAAATGGCAGGGCTACCCATTGGAGGACAACTCATGGGAACCGGTCAATAACGTTAATGCTCCTCGCTTGCTCCGTCAGTTTCATCAGAGGTACCCACACAAGCCTGGTTTGAGGTCATCCGGAGGTTGTCCTTAAGGGGGGAGTAATGTAAGGTTCTATGTATATATTCCTGAAACTCAGTTTGTTCGTCAGCCATTTTACTTTCTGTCTTGCTGCAGCTATCTTGCCCTCAGTCAAAATGGAGTTTCCAGCTTGCATGTTCCCGCCCTGATTCTCTCCTTTGCTTCTTAAGCAGCCACAGCTGAGCAATCAGTGCTTCAGAATCTAGCCTGCAGTGAACCTGTGACTTGACTCCTGTAAGCCTTGGACCTTGTACTCCAGCTATTCCTACTGAGGAACTCTGAAGCACTTGTGGACTCTGAACCCTGCTCTTTGAAAGACCCACGTTTGCATGGACTTACGGTAACAGAGAAGAAGATCCTGAACCTGTATTGGAGAGTGATTGCTGAGCTTGGATTACTCTGGCCTGCTGTGTCTCCTGTTTCTGTGTCTGCAAACTGTGTGACTATTTCTGCCAACTTGTATGAAGTAATACAGGACTTTTCTATATCAAACCTGTGACTCCTGTGTTTTCATCGCACCCAAGCACAAGACGCTATATGAACTGTACTACATACATTACACTCGTTCTGTGAACCTAGCAGAATAACGGCAGACCTATCAATGATCTCACTCCAAACTGACGGTTCCAATGAGCCCACACTTGGGTGGGCTAGTACATGGGGCACCCGAGAATTCCATTTCTCGGGCTCTGTTGGAGTTACGGGTTCACCGGTACCACGGAACAATGCCCGTCGGCGCATGGTTCAACACAGTGACGTTCGTGTTTCTAGCGAATGCTCCCACCGTGTTATTAACCAAAAAAGAATGAATACTCCAACATGGCTGCTATAGGAAGAAAGCACGTGTTCGGACAATGCAGGACCCCTGCGGTGAAGCGGGAAAACTTCCAGCACTGGCAGCTCAGGTTACACTGAGCTTGACTGCAGGTTGACAGGGGGAAGGGAAGCGTGAGCTGCAGAGAAAAGGAGGGAGGGTAGCTTTGTGTCACGCTGTATAGCAGATATATATATATGTGATGACAGTAATCTATATCAAAAGGGCAACATACAATATAACATGCGCATAGATATATGATAACATAGAATTACCTGACAGAAAGTCCAGTGGGTCAATACGGAATCCGTTATACGCTGTCTCCGGCTAGAGGGTGACCGGGGTCTATGCTGACCCTAAACTGGGGTCCTAACTAATCCCTCTACCTGGAGGTACTGTTAAAGGTACAGAGGTCCAGGCCACCAGCGTAAACCCTGTCTCCTATCAATCCCTGCCAACTGTAATCTAGTCCTAAGAAGGACCCTGATTACCACCAAAGGGAATGAACAGGTAACGGTTAATGAACAGAAAGACATACAAGAAAGACAAGAAATAAAGTAAATAAAGTCTTACATACAACACTCACACACAGTAGGAACACCTAAGGTCTCAGAGATAAACTATAAGCTATAAGAGTAAAAACAACTAAGGAGCTCTTAGCTTAAGTATTCTCAGAACCGATCCAGTCTGCTAGACTACATAAAGGCTTTCACCGGCCTCTAACAAGCAGACTGGCAGGTATATGAAGAAATCTAATTAGAACATAATCAAAAGCAGCCGGGCGAGGCTGGACCTAGTCTTAGCAAAGAGCTAGGTAAAATTAACTCCCTCATTACCAAACACAAAGAAACAGCAACTCAGCTGTGAGAAGTCAGAGTGTGTAATCGCGACGATCCTAGTGGCGATACACCCATGACAGTACCCCCCCCTCTACGAGGGGACTCCGGACCCTCAGGGCCAGGTCTGCCCGGGTGAGTTGTGTGAAAGGTCCGAACCAATCGATCTGCGTTAACATCAGACGCAGGGACCCACGTCCTCTCCACAGGACCATACCCCCTCCAATGAACCAAGTACTGAAGGGATCGGCGACTGAGACGTGAGTCAATGATTTTCGACCCATGAAATTCCACGTTATCATTGACCACCACTGAAGGCGGAGGTAGAGGTGACGGTATGACTGGTGCCACATACTTTTAAGTAATGACTTGTGAAACACATTATGAATTTTAAATGTAGGAGGGAGGTCCAGACGAAATGCCACAGGATTAATTATGGAACTGATCCTGTACGGCCCGATGAATCTGGGACCCAACCTCCAGGAGGAAACTTTAAGTTTTATATTCCTGGTAGACAACCAAACTAGATCGTTCACCTTCAGATCTAGACCAGAAACTCTCCCCCTATCAGCCATCCGTTTGTAACGGTTCCCCGTAACCTTCAGTCTTAACCGATCTGGAACGATCAGTCTCCCTGGAAGTCCCACCGGGGCGTCCCCCTGAGCCCCCAATACCTCCCCCTCAAGCTCAGAGCATACAGCTGACACTACAACTCCCTCCTGAGGAATAGGAACCGGATCATCCGTCTTCCCGGCCCCTGGGAAAGTACGAGATAAGGCATCAGGAAGCAACTTTATTGAGCAGTCATATGCGCGATGAGGAGGTAACTCTTTACACCCCTCCTCTGAGAACATCTCCCCAAAGTCCTCCAGAAAAGGAGACAAAGTCCTAGGCACAACCGCACCGATGACCGTGCTCATGCAGTTATTCCTGCAAAATTCACCCCACTGGCTTATCTTTCCGGATTGCCAATCAATCACTGGGTTATGTTTAGCCAACCAAGGAAGTCCCAACACAATAGGAGTAGGTAGACCCTCCAACACATAACAAGACAATTGCTCTTTATGTCTTGCCCCTACTCGAAGATCTATGTTATGAACAGCTTGTACCAAGCTACCTTGACCGAGAGGTCTAGAATCAATAGATACTATAGGGACCGGTTTGGCCAATACACTCAGTTGCATACCATGCACCTGGGCAAACCGAGCGTCCACCAGATTAGCCCCGGACCCACTATCAAGAAAAACAGAAATCCTCTCAGTTCTAGTACCAATCACCACCTCCGCAGGCACGAGAAACTGAGAGGGATTTGGGGACGAAATACACACTCCCAGGTTAACTCCTTTGCTCAAAGAGGCCCGGGATGGACACCCCCCAACAAAATGTCCCTCTCTCCCGCAAAAGAAACACCTTCTAGTCTTGCGGTGCACCGCCAATTCCCTCCTACAAAAAGATGTCCCTCCCAACTGCATGGGTTCCTCAGAACAGACCAGGGGAACCTCAGTATAAGGGACTTTAGTAGTAGGTGGAGTCATCACGGGAGGCGGAGTTACCTCGCGTCTTCCCCGAATTCGTCTATCCATGCGAATAGCGAGGGCCATAGCAGCCTCCAGTGATGGAGGAGAATCATACTGAGCCAACACATCTTTTAATTTGTCAGACAACCCTTGACAAAACTGGCTCCTAAGAGCTGGGTCATTCCACTGAGTATCTGTTGCCCATCTACGGAACTCAGAAGAATATTCCTCCGCTGGAACGATTTCCTTGCCGTATTTTACGTAACTTTGTTTCGCAAGGGAAACTCGATCCGGATCATCATATACCAGACCCAGGGCAGTAAAAAATCGATCCACTGACTGGAGATCGGGGACCTGGGGGAATAGAGAACGCCCAAGATTGAGGTCCCCTTGTAAGAGGATAAACAATTCCCACCCTCTGCTCTTCACTCCCAGATGACCGAGGCCGCAGCCAAAAGTACAATTTAAAATGCCTCCCGGAAAGTAAAAATTTGTCCCCCCCACCAGTGAACCTGTCCGGGAGAGCAAAACCTTAGGTTCAAAATCTGGTTTGCTCCGGGGGAACAAAACCTTGGACTTAATGTCTGCAAACTCCATGGACAACCCCCTCAACGCCGGGCCAGCTGGGCTACTGGATCCATGACAGCTGGAGAGAATCTTTAGTAGGGGCCGGTGGGAAAATGTCACGCTGTATACAATATATATATATGTGATGACAGTAATCTATATCAAAAGGGCAACATACAATATAACAATGGCATAGATATATGATAACATAGAATTACCTGACAGAAAGTCCAGTGGGTCAATAAAGGAATCCGTTATACGCTGCTCCGGCTAGAGGGTGACCGGGGTCTATGCGACCCTAAACTGGGGTCCTAACTAATCCCTCTACCTGGAGGTACTGTTAAAGGTACAGAGGTCCAGGCCACCAGCGTAAACCCTGTCTCCTATCAATCCCGCCAACTGTAATCTAGTCCTAAGAAGACCCTGATTACCACCAAAGGGAATGAACAGGTAACGGTTAATGAACAGAAAGACCATACAAGAAAGACAAGAATAAAGTAAATAAAGTCTTACATACAACACTCACACACAGTAGAACACCTAAGGTCTCAGAGATAAACTATAAGCTATAAGAGTAAAAACAACTAAGGACTCTTAGCTAAGTATTCTCAAACCGATCCAGTCTGCTAGACTACATAAAGCTTTCACCCGGCCTCTAACAAGCCAGACTGGCAGGTATATGAAGGAATCTAATTTAGAACATAATCAAAAGCAGCCGGCGAGGCTGGACCTAGTCTTAGCAAAGAGCTAGGTAAAATTAACCCCCCATTACCAAACACAAAGAAACCAAACCCGCTGGAGAAGTCAGAGTTGTAATCGCGACGATCCATGGCGATACACCCTACCTTTGCCCTGT
>JARQOD010009864.1:0-29631 GCA_033576555.1 Oophaga sylvatica
GGCTAATCTTGGGACTGGCCTCCGGGGCTGGGCCCCGGCTCCCGCCTCCTGGTCCAAGCCGGCGGGGGTGGGAGGACTCCCAATCCGGCTAGGGTCACAAGATCTGGCCAAGGATCCAGTATGAAGACCCGCAGTACCCCCGAGGCCATGGCCGCGGCGACTCCTTCCCCCGGAGGTAGGCCGAGTACGAGCAGGGGTGCTGCAGCGGGACTCCTTAAGTGGGGCACCAAGGCGGCGAAGGAAACCACAGTGGTTTATGGTTCCCGTGTTCCTGCGCACCTCTGTGAGTATGAGGACGCCTCAAGGAAGCTAAGATCCCTCTGGGAGGAGTTGAGGGTAGCTAAGGAGAGGTCCAACAGGGCCTCCGGCAATAAGAAGGCCGAGCTATCCACCGCGGTCAGAAAGATCCAGAAATCCATAGAAAACCTGGCAAGCCGGAGGTGCGAGATCCTGGCCTGCAGTGGGCCCTTCCACGAAAAGCTGGAGAATGATGACCGGTTCAGAGCCATGGCCGCAGGGGCTCCAGAGGGGTCACGGAGCCCCGGCCAGGCGGTGGAGGAGGGGGAAGAGGAATGCGAGGAGGAGGTCGTGCCCTACCCACCGCCTGGTGGCTGTCATGGTTTACTGGGTTCTCGGACCAGGTAGTCACGGGGTTAACTTGGTTGGCCTCTTTCTGGGTCCTGGGAGGCTTTTTATAGCCTCACTGTGAGGCCAATCTTTATCGTTTATACTCTGACCTTTGGCTGAGTGTGTCTGACCCTGTGCTTGTGCCAGTGCTTTGTGCCTGTGCTACGTTTTGTCTGTCTGGTTCAGATTTGGCTGTGTCCCTGTTATGAGTTTTTCCTGTCCCTTTTGTACTGCGTTGCTCCCTCTGTGTATGACCTCTTGGCTATGTTCTGATCATTCTCTGCCTGCTCCTCTTGTACTGCGTTGCTCCCTCTGTGTATGACCTCTTGGCTATGTTCTGATCATTCTCTGCCTGCTCCTCTTTTACTGCGTTACTCCCTCTGTGTATGACCCCTTTGCTGTGTTCTGATTATTCTCTGCCCGTTCCTCTTGTACTGCGCTGCTACCTCTGTGTATTACCTGGCTATCCTGACTATCCGTTCTGTCTATGCCCCTTGGTAACTTTATTTCATAGTTACCCTTCTAGGAGTTTTCCTTCATCTCCTAGTTCTCCTGAGCTTAGGCCACGCCCCTAGGCAGTCACGTGCTTCAGGTCCTCTTGCCTGAAGCATTCTCTAGCTGTTCCTGCTTCCTCTGAGAAACCTGTGGCTGGCTCCGCCCCTTGGCAGTCACATGCTGCAGGTCCTGGTCCTCTGAAACACACGTCTTCCCTGCTGCTGCCTCTCTACACAGGTATCTTTTAGGGCACAGTTTATTTACTCAGGACATGCGCACTGGCTCAGTGAGCAAGTACCTTTTAGGGCACAGTTTGTTTACTCAGGACATGCGCACTGGCTCAGTGAGCAAGTACAGTTCGGTGTCCCTGACAGTGGCCTGGTAAGAGGGAGCCGCCCGACAGGGCTGTGGGGTACTCAGCACCGAGCCCGTTCACTTCTATGGGGGTTGTCACGGCAGCTGCTGCTCGGTCCATGGCCCTGGGGCTCACCTTAGATGTGGGATATTTACAGGGATTAAAGTGTTTGTGGAATGTTCGTGACGCCACCTGTGGTTCCTGGTCAGGGTGACCAGCGCTGCTGTATAGGTCCACTGAAGATTGGTATTAGGCAGAAAGGTGTTAAGCCTTCCACAGGTAAGGCTGGGGACCTTCAGAGTAGTTAAGCTGTGTAGGGGTGCAGGATGGAGGAGGGGAGTTCGGCCGCTGGAGTAATAATGGGAAACACACACAAAAGTCTCTTTCTGTACCTTTACTGATGGAATTGCAGGCACATCCCGGATACTGGCAGGGTGAGGGATGCACGTCCAGTTCTTCCCACTGAGTAGGTGTAGGGCCTCCTTACTCCTGTAATGTGAGTCTCTGTCCTGTATGAAACGAGGCCTAACTCTGTCTTCAACTTTACACCCGGCTGACTTTGTGTAGGGCCTTCTATTGGAAAGAACACAGTCTCTAGTGGTTGGCCGACCAGACTCCTGTCTTCCTGACCTAGTCACGTATCAACACTCAGGGGCTCCTGGAACTTGAAGTACTCCAGGATCTCCGGTATCTCCCACTGGTCGTGAAGAATCCAGCAAGCTCAGACCCGGTGTCCGGTTAATCAGAGTAGAGGTAAGCTATCAATGCTATTTCCACCTCTGTCACTCTTTTCTTATCCACTCGCCTTTCGTCCTACTCGTCCCTCACACTATCACACACTGGAAGTAGGTGGCTGCTTCTTCTCTTTCTTCACCGCTCTCTAAGCGATCGGCACGCTTGCTTGCTGAACTGCAGTCACTTGACTCAGTTCTGACTAGGCTGGAGTGGTTTCCATCCCACTTGTACTAGCCTC
This sequence comes from Oophaga sylvatica, assembly GCA_033576555.1. Classification (NCBI taxonomy): domain Eukaryota; kingdom Metazoa; phylum Chordata; class Amphibia; order Anura; family Dendrobatidae; genus Oophaga; species Oophaga sylvatica. Next base: position 2,451 of record JARQOD010009864.1, read on the forward strand.
CACTCATTTGAACTAAGCTTCAAGCTGCAGACTTCGGTTCCTTCTTCAAAAGCTGAACTCTCTCCCTCGAGCTCTGCTCCACGTGCTAGACTGCACATTTTCTCTCCAACTAGACTAGGCTTCAACTCCTTCCCTCCGAGAGAACTAAACTAAAACACCCCCACCTCTGTGTCTTCACCATCCTTATATACTGTACACTCAAAAGGCTCCCTCTGGTGGCTCTAGGGATTGGTGAAGATGTGTGTATGCATATTGAGTCCTCTAGTGGTCATTACCTTCGGTGCATCCCTCTGGGAAGTAAGAATCCAGGCACAGCTGGGCTCTACATTCCCCCCTAGTAAACATCAGCACTCCTGGGCTGAAAGACATTTTTTTTTTTTTATGAATCAGTTAACATTAAATAACAAGTGAACTCTTCCCTTACGGGAGGCAAGAATCTTTAACAGTTGCTAACAGGTAACATATATACATATATTTACACAATAATTTATATTACATTTATATACACTGTGACTCTAGTTAACTGCTTATATTTGTTAGGCCTACTCTCTGTACCTAACAGGTAACTGTCCCTTTGTTATGCGTACTGACCTACGTGGTGTTGCGATAGGTGAGGTAGCATTTGACCTGTCTGTCCTTCGTGCAGGTAAATTGTAATACTGCCTTAACCTCTCTAGGGATCTGGCAAGTATACTTGCAGCTGGGTGATGCGGTTCTGTCTCGCCAAGGGATTCTTCTTCCTGAGACCCAACATCTTGAGATTGCACGTCTTAAGATTCTGCTGGAGCAGGTTCCCCTTGAACTATTTCTTCTGCAACAACTGGCTCAACTTGACGTTGGAGTGCTTCTTGCGGTTGATACAATTGGAGTACGGGAATGATTACAGCTTCTCCAATCCGAGACCAATCTGCGGGAAAATCTCCTAAGTCCATATGTATGACTCCACCTTGCTTCTCTTCGTCAATGACAGGTTCTTCTTCTTGAAGCTTTAATAGATCTGGACATAGTTTTAGGTGATCTCTGGATACAGTTGTAGTTGTTTTTCCTCCATCTCTACTAATGATACACGTTATCCTGTTGTCAAACTTAGAATTTTGCACGACATATGGCTCTCTTTCCCATTGGTCATCTAATTTGTGCATTCTCCTTTTTCTTTTCAGCACAATTTCTCCAGGCACAAAAGGTTCAGCTGGCGCCTTTTGTTGTAGTTATCCTCTTGTTTTTCCCTTACTTTATTGAATCTATCTTCCACGCAGGCTTGTACTCTCCTGTACTGTTCCTGTCTGTTTGCGTCCCAATCTTCAGTAGAAACATCTGCTTCTAGTTCCACAACACCAAGCTCAAGATCCATGGGCAGCTTTCCCGGTCTTGCCCGCATAAGATAGGCTGGGGTGCAATTGGTGGAACTCACAGGTATGTGATTGTACAGATCTACCAGATCAGGTAGTAAGTCAGGCCACCGATTTCTCTCCTCAAGTGGTACCGTCTTCAGCAGATCAATGACAATGTGATTAATCTTTTCACAGAGACCATTTGTTTGGGGGTGGTATGGTGTGGTTCTTATCTTCTTACATCCGTACATATGACAGAACTCTTTGAACAATTCGGCCTCAAAGGCTGGGCCTTGGTCAGTTAGCACCTGCTCAGGGTATCCGTGTGGTCTGCAGAAATACGCTTGGAACGTCTTTGCTGCTGTTTCTGCCGTCAGATCTTTGACAGGGGCGACCACCAGGAACCTGGAGTAGTGATCCACCATTGTGAGGGCATATGAGTATCCCGACCGGCTGGGTGACAACTTGACATGGTCCAGGGCCACGATCTCCAAGGGACGAGTCATCTTGATGGGTTGCAGGGTTGCCTTCTGGATGCTGTAGTCTTTTCTTCGGAGACTATAGGGTCCACAGCGTTTACACCATTTCTCGATGGAACTGCGCATTCCCACCCAGTAGAAACGACACTTCAACAGGGTCTCCAGCTTCTACCAGCCAAAGTGCCCCGCTTGATCGTGGTAGGCTTCCAACACCATCTGGACGTCCGTTCTGGGAACTACTATCTGCCATACCATCTCATGGGTTCTTTTGTTGACGTACCTCCGGCACAGCTTCTCTCGATAGATAAACAGCCGGCTTCTCTCATTCCACAGCTGCTTTGCTTGCGGAGATGCATCCTTCTCCAAGGAGGAACCTTCCTGAGTTATCAGCTCCTTGATACGGCTGACAACCGGGTCACTGTTCTGAGTCTCCTTCCAGCTGTGGTGAGGTAAAGGATTTAACTTCTTACCACGCTGCCTCCTGCAGGCTCTTTGCTCGTGGATCATCCTATTTCTGTGAAAGGCAGGTAGTTCAATCTCTTCTAGGTCATCCAATTGCTCTTCCGTGTCGGACTCATGAGGCATTCTGGACAGGGCATCAGCGTTGGCATTCTTGCGGCCCGCCCTGTACTTGATTGTAAATTGATAGTTTGACAGCCGAGCCATCCAACGTTGCTCCATGGCTCCCAGCTTAGCTGTTTCAAGATATGTCAAGGGGTTATTGTCAGTGTAGGCCGTGAATTTGCTGGAGGCTAGGTAATGCTTGAATCTTTCAGTAATGGCCCAGACCAGTGCCAGGAACTCCAACTTGAAGCTGCTGTACTTTTCTGGGTTCCTCTCGGTCGGGCGAAGCTTCCTGCTTGCATATGCGATGACCGTTTCTCGGCCATTTTGCTTCTGACTGAGGACAGCTCCCAGTCCTTCGTTGCTGGCATCAGTGTACAGCAGGAACGGCTGGCTGTAGTCAGGGTAGGCTAAGATCTCGTCGCCTGTCAGGATCTCCTTCATCTCCTTAAATGCCTCAGCCTGTTCTTTACCCCATGGGAATGGAGAATTTCTGCTCTTGAGGGATTGTCCTACCAGGAGGTCTTGCAGAGGCGCTGCTTTCTTGGTGTAGTCCTTTACAAACCTCCGGTAGTAACCTGTCAGTCCCAGGAACTGTCGCACCTCTTTGAGGTTCTTCGACTCTGGCCACTTCTGGATGGCGGTGATCTTCTCAGGGTCTGGCGCTACTCCTTCTGAGCTGACAATATGTCCCAGGTACTGTACCTTTTGTTTGAGCAGATGGCACTTTGAAGGCTTCAGTTTCATCCCGTATTTGGACAGTGACTCGAATACCTCCGCCAGGTGCTTCAAGTGATCTTCATACGTCTTGGAGTACACTATTACGTCGTCCAGGTACAGCAACACAGTTTCAAAGTTGAGATGTCCCAGGCAGCTCTCCATCACTCTCTGGAATGTTCCCGGGGCACTGCTGAGTCCAAACGGCATTCTGTCAAACTCAGAGTCCCATTGGGGTGGTGAAAGCCGTCTTCTCCCGATCCTCCTCAGCCACAGCTACTTGCCAGTACCCACTAGTGAGGTCAAGGGTGGAAAAGTAATTAGCAGTCTTTAATGCAGCTAAGGATTCCTCAATGCGTGGTAATGGGTATGCATCTTTATGTGTAATGCGATTTACTTGTCTGTAATCTACACACATTCTCAGGCTTCCATTCTTTTTCCTGACTAGGACTAGAGGTGCTGCCCAGGGACTACAACTATCCCTTATCACCCCTGCTTCCTTCATATCACGCAACATTTCCTTAGCTTTCTGGTAGTGTGCTGGTGGTATAGACCTGTAACGTTCTTTAATGGGGGGGTGGTTGCCTGTAGGGATGTGATGTTGCACTTCCTTAATTGTCCCAAAGTCAAGTGGGTGTTTGCTAAATACCTGTGTGTACCCCTGTACCACTCGAAGTACTCCCTGTTTCTGGTGGGCTGGAGTGGTGTCTGTCCCGACATGGAGCTGCTGACACCAATCCTCCACCTGGGTTGCTGGGCCGTTATCCTCCACTGGTTGTAGGGAGGTTAAGGACTCCGTCGTGTGAATGGAGTTGTTTTCTACTGCATGTAATTTAGCAACAGTGGCATATCGTGGTAAGTTCACTTCATCTTCTCCCCAGTTGAGAAGACGTACTGGTACGCTCCCATTTCGTACCTCCACTACCCCTCTGGCAGTCAAGAGTGTAGGTCTGTGCTCTGAACAATGGGGCTCTACTACTGCTTGGTAGTTCTGTCCTCTCAGACCTATTGCTGCTCTACACCAAATAAGCATTTCACTCATTGGGGGTATCACAATGGGGTTCGGGTCTGTTACCCGTACATTACCAATCTCACCACCGGTCAGTTTTACTTGCTGCTGGCACATCAGGGCCTGGATCTCCTTCTGGATCACTCCCTTTTGCTTTGGCTTGGCAACATCGGCGAGCTGTTGGAGCAAAAACACAACTTCTCCCAGACAGTTACTGATAATGTTGGTACCTAAAATCACATTTAAGCCATTTTCCTCATTTACAGTTTTTGCTACTAAGAGTCCCTGGTCCTTCAGCTCCACTCTCCCCATTTTTACGTCCACGTTTTTGGCTCCGAGTATATCAACAGGGAGGCCATTAGAGGCATACACAGCAAAGTCAGGGCTCGGGGGCTGGAGACTGTCCATGGACCAAAACTTATTATACAGGACATCAGGTATGATGGTCACCTGAGATCCAGTGTCCAGTAGCGCAGGTATGGCGATTCCGTCCAGGATCATGGACAGGAAAGGTCTTCCTCCCACAAACCTGCGGTTCCAGTCTGAAGGGCCTGAAGAGTCTAGTCCTGGGTATTGGCCCTCGGACCCAGGATCTGCTCGTTTAAGGACACCGACGTGCTGGGTGACCTTCTCTGTGGCAACGGTAGCAGATGATCTCTCGGCGAGGATGGTGCTGGTCGGGGGTCGCTCCTGGGGGTGGCGTTGTCCTCCTCCGGTGGGGCGACGTCCTCCTTCTCCTCCGGCTCATCCGAGGGACCTCCTCTGGGCAGTCAGCTAGCAGGATCCTTCCTCCTTCCGCAGTTGCAGGGCACTCATTACAGTGGCCAGGTTTTTGGTCAGCTGGCGCACTTCTGAGCACAGACAGTCCAGCTCAGTAGGGGGCGCCACCTGCATTTTGGCTTCCGCAACCAGCGGGGAAAAGGTGGATGCTGCTGGTTTAGAGTGGCTTCACCCGGGTGACACTGGATTGCCATCTCGGGCGTTTCCAGGGGTCGCAGTCCTTTTATAGCCATATCCTTAAGGGCATCAAAGGTAGCGTCTGGATGATCCAAGGACCACCAATGCACAGTTCTGCTTTCAGCTTGGGACCTCAGTCCCCGTACAAATTGTTCTTTTAACATTTTATTTTCATTGGTGACACTTATGGGGTTAACCTGTCTGAGAGCTCGCAGGGCCCCCTGTAGTCAGCAGGCGTAGTCCCTAATGCTGTCATCTGGTTTCTGGGAGCATTGGTAAAACCTCATCCGGAGATCTGTTTTAGTGCGGTCCTCAAAAATAGTCTGTAGCTTTAAGAAAATTGTAAGCACTGATTCCTGGTCTGCAGCTGTCCAAGTCTCTACTTCTCTCTCTGCAGCACCAGTCAGTTGTCCCACTACCACTGCAGCTCTTTGTTTCTCTGTCATAGGGTACATGTCCATTATGCTGCATATTTTGCGCTTAAACCCTGACAGGGTGTCTGGCTTACCGCTGTACTGGGGAAGCCACTTTTCTCCGGGCATATACGGTAATGTTATCGGTATTATTGGGGCCACAGGTCCTAGTGGGGGAGCTGCGATTCCAGCCTGCGCTCCAGCGCCTGCTGGTACATCATTGGGGCTATCGGCCTGGTCCGCGCCGTCGGCCTGTTGCTGCGACATCTTGGCGCCCCCCTAGTAAAACGTGGCCTACCTTCTCTGAAGGCCGCAGCTCCGCAGGGCACAGCGGTGTCGAAGGACCTGCGTCGCCGGCGCTCTGACGTCAAAGCGCTCACTCCAATTCTTCACAGGACCTGCCGCCACGTCAGCGCTGTGGGCGTGTCCACAATTCAGCGCGCTTTCTACAGGTACGCCTCCTCTTCGCGCCGTAACGCTGCAATTTGGCGGACAATGGCGGGAAATCTTCACCACAAATAGGACAGTCTTTTAGTGAGGCACATAGTACCCGGTGGCAACGAGCACAAATCACTCCGTTGCTGCAGGGCACGAGATCCTGTTCGTGACGCCAAGTTAGATGAGCCGCTCGACAGGGCTGTGGGGTACTCGGCACCGAGCCCGTTCACTTCTATGGGGGTTGTCACGGCAGCTGCAGCTCGGTCCATGGCCCTGGGGCTCACCTTAAATGTAGGATATTTACAGGGGATTAAAGTGTTTGTAGAATGTTCGTGACGCCACCTGTGGTTCCTGGTCAGGGTGACCAGCGCTGCTGTATAGGTCCACTGAAGGATTGGTATTAGGCAGCAAGGTGTTAAGCCTTCCACAGGTAAGGCTGGGGACCTTCAGGGTAGTTAAGCTGTGTAGGGAAAAAAAAAAAAAAAAACCAGCGAGAAGGTTGCAGTCTAAAAGATAACCTTTAATCCATTAGGTTAAAACATAAGTGGCACAGGATTGTCGGGCATAGGAAAAAACACTTCAAAAACAGATGACGCGTTTCGACTTAGCAGTCTTCATCAAGATCTTGATGAAGACTGCTAAGTCGAAACGCGTCATCTGTTTTTGAAGTGTTTTTTCCTATGCCCGACAATCCTGTGCCACTTAACCTTTAATCCATTAGGTTAAAACATAAGTGGCACAGGATTGTCGGGCATAGGAAAAAACACTTCAAAAACAGATGACGCGTTCGACTTAGCAGTCTTCATCAAGATCTTGATGAAGACTGCTAAGTCGAAACGCGTCATCTGTTTTTGAAGTGTTTTTTCCTATGCCCGACAATCCTGTGCCACTTATAGTTTTACCTAATGGATTAAAGGTTATCTTTTAGACTGCAACCTTCTCGCTGTTTTTTTTTTTTTTTTTTCTTTCCAAGTACGTTTGCTTCATGGAACCGTGCTGAGCACCAGCTGTCTAATGAAGATTTCACAGAAGGGTGAGCTGACTATATATTTTTGTTTCCCATTAAGCTGTGTAGGGGTGCAGGATGGAGGAGGGGAGTTCGGCCGCAGGAGTAATAATGGGAAAACACACACAAAAGTCTCTTTCTGTACCTTTACTGATGGAATTGCAGGCACATCCCGGGATACTGGCAGGGTGAAGGATGCATGTCCAGTTCTTCCCACTGAGTAGGTGTAGGGCCTCCTTACTCCTGTAATGTGAGTCTCTGTCCTGTATGAAACGAGGCCTAACTCTGTCTTCAACTTTACACCCGGCTGACTTTGTGTAGGGCCTTCTATTGGAAAGAACACAGTCTCTAGTGGTTGGCCGACCAGACTCCTGTCTTCCTGACCTAGTCACGTATCAACACTCAGGGGCTCCTGGAACTTGAAGTACTCCAGGATCTCCGGTATCTCCCACTGGTCGTGAAGAATCCAGCAAGCTCAGACCCGGTGTCCGGTTAATGAGAGTAGAGGTAAGCTATCAATGCTATTTCCACCTCTGTCACTCTTTTCTTATCCACTCGCCTTTCGTCCTACTCGACCCTCACACTATCACACACTGGAAGTAGGTGGCTGCTTCTTCTCTTTCTTCACCGCTCTCTAAGCGTCGGCACGCTTGCTTGCTGAACTGCAGTCACTTGACTCAGTTCTGACTAGGCTGGAGTGGTTTCCGTCCCACTTGTACTAGCCTCCACTCGTTTGAACTAAGCTTCAAGCTGCAGACTTCAGGTTCCTTCTTCAAAAGCTGAACTCTCTCCCTCGAGCTCTGCTCCGCGTGCTAGACTGCACACTTTCTCTCCAACTAGACTAGCCTTCAACTCCTTCCCTCCGAGAGAACTAAACTAAAACACCCCCACCTCTGTGTCTTCTCCATCCTTATATACACTCAAAAGGCTCCCTCTGGTGGCTCTAGGGATTGGTGAAGATGTGTGTATGCATATTGGGTCCTCTAGTGGTCATTACCTTCGGTGCATCCCTCTGGGAAGTAAGAATCCAGGCACAGCTGGGCTGTACAAGAGATCTCCAGGCGTCGCATAGCGGGATAGCCCCCGATCAAGTGGCTCTCCGCCAGATTCTGGCTCTTCAGGGGCTCAGCAGGTGCGAGGGGGAGGATGAGGATGGTGGTAGCAGTAGCAGTGAGGGGGGCTGCCTCGTCATGCAGCAGATCCGGCAGATTGAGTCCCCAGTTCGGTTTCACCAGCTGTGGTTCGGCGATGAGATCTGCGATGACGAGGCAACCAGGAGGGGGACGAAGAGAAAGGCGAAGAACAAAGCATAGAAAACATCTGTTGTCCTGAAATTTGTGTATGTCCCCTTCTCTGGGGCCCCCCAGTCCCGCTGTGCGGCACCCGCTACCCACCCCGGCTCGGGCTCTGTTGTGGGTCCGCAGCAAGGGAGCGGGGAGATTGCAGGCCATGACACGCAGGGCGCCGCATCTGTTTGTGGTAACGTAGGGGGTAGTGACGTGTCTGATATGGAGCATGGTGTAGAGGGCGGCCCAGTGGTGGGCAAGAGAGTGGCAGCCGGGACCGAATCTCCGGCGGTGAGCGCTGTGGTGTCTGGGTCCCCCACTTATGGATCCGTTACTGGATCGCTTCTGGGGCCCAGGCACCCAGTAAAGTGAAGGGGGCGGGGCCCGCGGCTCCGGCAGAGCCGGCTCATAAAAAGCAGGTGGTGGGGTCAGCTCCCCTGGCGGGGTCTGCGGTGAAGTCTGGGCTGGGGGCCCTGCCGTCGGTGGATGCTGAGGGGGAGTGGCCTAGCCTGGGGCCGGCCGCCGGAGTTGCTGTGCCCAAGCTGTTTGTGGCCGAGGGTGTGGTGGTTGGGGGTGCTGTTTCCCTGGGGGGGCTGGTACCGCCGGGGGGGCCCCTGGGGGTGGTCCCGGCTCCAGGTCGGCTCCTGGGGTCCCGCTGTGGCCGGTCTCTGGGGGCGTTGCCTCCTCGGCTCCAGCTGCCAAAGTGGTGCAGCTTTGGAGAGCTCTGCTGTGAAGCTGGAGGCTGGGGGCGTGGCTTCCCAGCCAAAGAAAAAAAAATGGTCAACATCAGCCATGAAGCAGAGACTGCAGCAGACAGCGACAAGGGCGTTTGCTGGCCGGGTCCCCTGAGTCTGGAGGCTTACCTGCAGAGGGGGCACCGGCGACAAGCCAGAAGGATGGAGCTGAAGGCAGGACTGCTCCTGGCTTAATCTCTGCCAGTGGGAGAGAAGGCAGCTCCGTGCAGGCTGTGGAGGAAGTGCTGCTGAAACCCAATGGCAGCACAGTTCTTAAAGGGCAGCAGCACTGTGTGGACAGAACCCCCCGGCAGGGAAGATGCTACCAGTAGGTGGCGGTTGCAGTGTGGTAAAATCTAAAATTACTGAAAAAGTGAGGAAAAATTATATTGACCCCAGTGTGCATGTGAGTGAGAGTGGGGTGACTGATGGAGTGGATGTGGAGGGTGTGGGTATGGAAGTGTCTGTGGTTGAGGATGCGGTGCAGTGCGTCTAGTGCAGTGTGAATGGGGTGGCAAGTGTGAATGGGGTGTCTGATGGTTCTGGAAGGAGGGGGGAGGGGGCCAGTCCATCTTCCCCCCCCCCCCCCAGCCACCCGTCCTCTGAGTTATTCGGTGGCGGTGGCTGGAGCCTCAGGGTCTGGTCAGGGGTTTCCTCGCCTCTGGACATCAAGGATGGCGTCTTGCTACGCCGTTTCCTGGAGGCCCTCAAAAAGGGAGAACGGATGATCAATGTAGAGGGCAGAGAGGTGGACTTGGCCTTTTGGCTGGATAGATACGGCCTGGCTGCCTTCCAATATAAAAGGGAAGGGAAACGGTTTGGTCCCTCCCGACAGCCGGGCAGGGGGTGGCCAGGCGGAATGTGGTCCGTCTTCGGTGGAGGGGCAGTGAAGCGTGCCCGCCAAGAGCGAGGGTTGTGGAGCTCCTTCTGAAGATGGACTTCAGGGCGACGGACATCTTTGCCCTTATTCATCCGTTTGGCACCTCCTTCTTCGGTGTCAGTTTTGTTCGGCCAGAGGGCCTAGAGCTTTTCTGGTCGAATTTCGAACTGGCAAAGGGGGAGCCCGGCTGGCGAGACTTTGCCGTACAGGCGGTGTCTCGCCAAAATAGTGTAAAGAGGGTGACCGTTCTGACGAGTAATGAGTCACTCTCTGGGGTCGACATCATGATGTGTCTTTCCCGTTATGGGGAAGTCACGGACGTCCCTAAGAAAATTAGGGACAAGGTTGGCATTTGGTCAGGGGGCTGGACCTTCATGGTAAAGTTGAAGGTTTCAGGAGGTACGGTCACCCACATCCCTTCCTCAGCATTTCTGGGGAGGGACAGAATCCAGATCTTCTACCAGGGGCAACCAAAGGTCTGCCACAGGTGCGGTGATCCCCGCCACTTCAGCGCAGGCTGCAAGGTGCAGAAGTGTGCCTTGTGTGGCGGGGTAGGTCATCTTGCCGCGGCCTGTGGTGACATTAGGTGTCACCTGTGTGGTGACCTAGGTCACCCGTATAGCCGCTGCCCCCGCTCCTTTTCCAGCACAATCTCGAGCCCAGCGGGGGGGAGCCATGGGGGGGGTCCCCGGTGGTGCACCTTCGGCTGAGGGGTCAGTGAGGAAAGGCGAGGCTGGTACATCTGCCCACCAGTGGCAACAGGTGAGGAACCGTAAGGGAAGGGGGCAGGATAAGCCTCAAGCAACTGGGGTGATGACTGCCCCACCCTGGAGGCGGCAGCCGAAGCCTCTGAGGCCCTGGGGGAGAAGGCGGTGAGCGAGGAGATCCGGAGGATGGAGAGGGAGGTGGCTGCTTCTGATAACTCTTCCCAGTATGAAAGTGTGGATGAAGAGGTGGTGGAGCAGCCTAAAAAAACGGGTGACAATCGTACCGATAAGAGGCGGAAGAAGAAGAACAAGGCTAAAAAATCTAATGCCCTCCCTGACCGCTAGGGTGCCTACGGAAGGGCTCACCGGCTCCCCTCTGATCCCCCTCTCCAATCGGTTCCAAGCCCTCGATGACTCTGCTGTGTTGGAGGTCGGGGGTGAGGGGCCGGACGCAACATCTGGGGTGCCTTCAGGGAGTGGCGAGGTCCGTCCTCCGGGGGATTCACACTCCTCTGGCGGGGGGACTACCTCGGGGTCCAGGGGCGAGGAATCTAGTGCTGGGAAGGAGGTGTCCACTGCTGCTAAGGAGCATATGGACACCTCAGTGTCTTTAAAGAGGAAGGGTGAGTCGGGCTCCTCCTCAGAGGGGGAGAGGAAATCTGGGGGCACGGTTAAAAAACAGGCCGTCTAACTCAATCACCCATGATGGCGGAACCTACCCCGTTGACTCTGGCGTCGATTAATGTCGCCAGCAGAAAGTCGGATACGGCTAGATTTACGGCCTTTGATTTTTTCACCCGGGTTGAGGCTGATATTTTATTTTTGCAGGAGACCAGACTAATGGACCTGGGGTCCATCCATAAAGCAAAGAGGGAATGGAGGAGGTGGCCCTCATACTGGTCTCTTGCGGCCGAGCCATATAGTGGGGTAACGGTCCTTTTTAAGACCGCGGAGGTGGAATGCAGACGGGTGATCGAGTTAGAAATGGGGAGATGTTTAGTCCTTGACGTCTTCATGAGGGGACAGGAGCTTCGGCTCATCAATATCTATGACCCGCAATCTAAGTGGGACTGTAAATGTCTCTTCCTGAGGATCAAGCCCTATCTTTTTACGAGCCGGCAGGTGGTCTTCGGTGGGGATTTTAATACTATAACCAGACTCCGTGATAGGGGAGGCCCCGGAGACCGGCTGACTTATGATAGCGTAGCCTTGAATAGCATAGTAAGCGAAGCTCGCCTGGTGGATGTCCACATCCGGCACACCCCAGGTCACGAGGGTTTCACCTTTTATAGGGGAAGCAGTAGGTCTAGGATAGATAGGTTTTTTTTAAAGGAGGAAGCCGTCTCTTCTGCAGTGTCCGCTGTTGAGGTGGAGTTCTCCGATCACTGTTTAATTTTCTTTACTTTGAATCTTACAGAGACTCCCCGCATGGGGAGAGACCTTTGGAAGCTAAATTCGTCCCTTCTGGAAGAAGCGGAAGTAAGACAGTCCTTTGAGGAATTTCTTCAGAGCCAGGTACCTCTCTTGGGTCTTTGTAGCAGTAAGTCTGAGTGGTGGGAGATCTTCAAAAGAAGGGTCGCAAGGTTCTTCCGTCAGCTCTCGAGCCTCAGGGGCCTGAACAGGTACCGCCTGTATCGGCAGCTGGGGAGGAAATTTGAGCAGCTCGTCTCGACTGGAGGGGACCGAGAGGAAATCTCCAGGGTGAAGACCTTGCTCAAGGGGTGCCAGTACGATAGGCACACATCCTTGGTTTTTGAGAGGGATTTCGGGAGGTACCGCTCGCCCTACCCTTACAGAAACTGCAGGTTGTCAGTGAATTGTAAGATGGTGACAGGACTGATCGACAGTACGGGGTCCCTGAACAGATCCAAATCAGGGATCCTGGAGGTGGTCAGATCCTTCTACTCGCATCTCTTGGGGAGGAGGGATCCTGATCGGGATGAGATGTCGGCTTTCCTGGCTGAAACCATCCCTGAGCCGGGGGATGACCCCTCTCTTCATGTTTTGGCAGAAGCAATCAGGGAAGAGGAAGTGAGACGGGCGATTGATGGGCTACGGCCCAAAAAGTCGCCCGGTCCGGATGGCTTAACATCCGAGTTCTACAAGACTTTTCGGGACTTTTTGGTCCCCCTCTTGACTGAGGTGTTTAATGAGTGCCTCTCCTCGGACACTCTGCCCAGTTCAATGAGGAAGTCAGCCCTGATTATTCTGTCAAAGGGTAAAGACTCGTCCCATATTGAGAATTGGCATCCTATAGCACTTCTCAATACGGTCTGAAAGGTTCTGGCAAAGGTGCTTTTTAATCGGTTTGTGAAGTTTGCACCCCAGCTCCTTTCGGGGGCCCAGCACTGCTCTGTTCCAGGCCGCAGTACATTTAGTGCTGTGCTCGGTGTCCGAGAGGCAGTGGAGCAGGGCAGGGCAGGTCACTGGAAGGGGTACTTGCTGTCCTTAGACCAGGCAAAGGCCTTTGACCGGGTTAGCCATGAGTACCTCTGGTCCGTCCTTCTGAGGTACGGTCTGCCTGGGAGGTTTGTTGATTGGTTGAGAGTTTTATACAATGGGGCAGAGACTTTTTCGCTAGTGAACGGTTGGGTCGGACACCCTTTTGACGTGAGGTCTGGTGTCCGCCAGGGCTGTCCTCTGAGCCCACTGTTATACATGTTCGCGATTGATCCCCTTTTAAGGAGGTTGGAGCGTGGACCGTTGGTGGGAGTCGGGATGGACCGGGCAGAGCCAGAGGCCGCCTTGAGGGTAGTGGCGTACGCTGACGACGTTTCCCTTTTTGTATCCTCGAGAGAGGAGGCGGATTGGGTGATGTCTGAGGTTGAACGCTACTCGGTGGCATCCGGGTCCATGATCAACCGGGACAAGTGTGAGAGTCTCTGGCTGGGGGGGAAATTCAAGTTTTGATCTCCCTGCCACCCTTCCTGGGCCTCAGGCCACAGCAAAAATATTAGGCATCAGTTTTGGCCCGGGGGACTATCCCCAGCAAAACTGGGAGGGCAGACTTAAGATTGCCGCCCAGAAGGTGGATCAGTGGAAGGGTTGGTCCTTGACCCTAAGGGAAAGGGTTAGTCTTGCCAAGGGCTATTTGCTTCCTTTGCTAATATATCTGGGCAGCATCTGCATCTTGCCAGAGCCTCTTTGGACACGGGTCTACAGCCTGTTTTTCCAATTATTATGGGGAAATAGGCTGAACCTAATCAAGAGGGAGGTCACGTACCGCACGAGGAGACTTGGAGGGTTGGGTATGGTCAACCCAGTGGTGTTTCTAGTAAACACCTTTCTTAAGGCAAACATCGCCAACCTCTGGTCAGAGAGGGCTCCTCCATGGGTATTCTCCTGTAGGGGGTGGTTTCGGCCTTTCTTCCAGGAATGGGAGACAGGAGGGCAGGTGAAGGACCTTCGTACACCTCATGGGCATCTTCCGGCTTATGTTACCCCGGTTCTGAAAGTAATCCGTTGGTGGGGTCTGGGAGTGTGGGAGATCAGGATCATGTCAAGAAGGTTTCTTGACAATAGGGTCCTGTTGACCCACTTTCAGAAGCCCCTGGCGCTCAGGGATTGCCCAAGCCGGGATCTGGAGGTGGGGCTCGGGTTATTGAACTCTAAGCGGATCCCCTTGAAGTTTTGGGACTTGGCTTGGCGCTGCTTCCATGGGAAGCTGTATGTGAGGGACAACCTGAAGTGCAGGAGCTCTGATGACCGGGATTGTCCCCGCGAGGAGTGTGGTGGCATGCTTGAAAGCATGGAGCACTTCCTGCTTCGGTGTCCCTTTAATACAGAGGTCTACAGCAGGGTGGGTGCTTCCATTGGCTGGCCCAGGCTGGCAGGCCTCTCCTATGCGGAGTGGGCCTATGGGGCATTCAGGTCCCTTGGTGGCCGAGATCGGGGCACTGTTTTCTTAGTTAGTTTAGTAACTAGGTTCTGCACGTGGAATGCACGGTGTCTAGTGTCTACTCAGCGGAAAGTCCTCCCAGGGAAGAGGTGATTAGGAACATCCTGGGTGACCTGGCAAAAGCGCGCTCCCTGGAGTTTGAGAGGCTGGGTGCAGGGAAGGCCTCTCTCCTATGGAGGGGTTTCTCCTTTAATGTTCCCTAGGGTGAGTTAGGTTCTGTGTGCCTGTGATAGGGTTGAGGTAGTCTATTTTATCCTTTTATCTTTATTTTGTAGGGTCAGATAGATGTGTAGGGACAGGGAGGGACAGATAGGGACAGTCTTTAGGGACAGGTAGTTAGTATTAGGTTGGTAGTGAGGGACAGGTAGGGGCAGGTAGGGAGAGGTTGGTAGGGCTGTAGGGACAGGATTTTCTCTTTTGTGTTGTTAGGGAGGGTCAGGGTGATGTGCGGTAGATTAACCCCTTAATGACCAAGCCATTTTGTAGGTTAAAGACCAGGCCAATTTTTACAATTCTGACCACTGTCTCTTTATGAGGTTATAACTCTGGAACGCTTCTACGGATCTTGGCGATTCTGAGAATGTTTTCTCGTGACATATTGTACTTCATGATAGTGGTAAAATTTCTTCAATATAACTTGCGTTTTTTTATGAAAAAAATGGAAATATGGCAAAAATTTTGAAAATTTTGCAATTTTCAAACTTTTAATTTTTATGCCATTAAATCAGAGAGATATGTCACAAAAATTAGTTAATAAATAACATTTCCCACATGTCTACTTTACATCAGCACAATTTTGGAACCAAAATTTTTTTTTGTTACGAAGTTATAAGTGTTAAAAGTTGACCAGCAATTTCTCATTTTTCCAACAAAATTTACAAAACCATTTTTTTAGGGACCACCTCACATTTGAAGTGAATTTGAGGGGTCAATATGACAGAAAATACCCAAAAGTGACACCATTCTAAAAACTGCACCCCTCAACGTGTTCAAAGCCACATTCAAGAAGTTTATTAACCCTTTAGGTACTTCACAAGAATTGAAGCAATGTGGAAGGAAAAAATGAACATTTAACTTTTTTTCCCAAAATTTTTCTTTCGACACAATTTTTTTAAATTTTGTCAAGGGTATCAGGAGAAAATGAACCACAATATTTGTTGTACAATTTCTCCAGAGTACACTGATATACCATGTGTGGGGGTAAACCACTATTTGGGCGCATGGCAGAGCTCGGAATGGAAGCAGCGCCATTTGACTTTTTTGGCTGGAATTGAGATTGGACGCCATGTCGCATTTGGAGAGTCCCTGTGTGCCTAAACAGTGGAAACCCCCACAAGTGACCCCATTTTGGAAACTGGACCCCTCAAGTAACTCATCTAAATGTGTTGAGAGCTTTTAACCCCCAAGGGCTTCACAGAAGGTTATAACGTAGAGCCGTAAAATTAAAAAATCATATTTTTTTCCACAAAAATGATCTTTTCATCCCAATTATTATTTTCCAAAGGATAAAAGGACCCCAAAAGTTATTGGGCAATTAGTCCTGAGTACGCTGATACCCCATATGTGGGGGTAAACCACTATTGGGCGCATGGCAGAGCTCGGAAGGGAAGCAGCGCCATTTGACTTTTTTGGCTGGAATTGAGATTGGACGCCTGTCGCATTTGGGAGAGGTCCCTGTGTGCCAAACAGTGGAAACCCCCACAAGTGACCCCATTTTGAAACTAGACCCCCCCCAAGGATTATCTAAATGTGTTGTGAGAGTTTTAACCCCTAAGGGCTTCACAGAAGTTAAAGTAGAGCCGTAAAATTAAAAAATATATTTTTTCCACAAAAATGTTCTTTCATCCCAATTTTATTTTCCAAAGGATAAAAGGACCCCAAAAGTTATTTGGGCAATTAGTCCTGAGTACGCTGATTACCCCATGTGTGGGGGTAAACCACTATTTGGGCGCATGGCAGA
Organism: Oophaga sylvatica; assembly: GCA_033576555.1. Classification (NCBI taxonomy): domain Eukaryota; kingdom Metazoa; phylum Chordata; class Amphibia; order Anura; family Dendrobatidae; genus Oophaga; species Oophaga sylvatica. The sequence continues at coordinate 18,830 of JARQOD010009864.1, forward strand.
GCTCGGAAGGGAAGCAGCGCCATTTGACTTTTTTGGCTGGAATTGAGATTGGACGCCATGTCGCATTTGGAGAGTCCCTGTGTGCCTAAACAGTGGAAACCCCCCACAAGTGACCCCATTTTGGAAACTAGACCCCCAAGGAACTTATCTAAATGTGTTGTGAGAGCTTTTAACCCCCAAGCGCTTCACAGAAGGTTATAACGTAGAGCCGTAAATTAAAAAATCATATTTTTTTCCACAAAAATGATCTTTTCATCCCAATTTTTATTTTCCAAAGGATAAAAGGACCCCAAAATTTATTGTGCAATTAGTCCTGAGTACGCTGATACCCCATATGTGGGGGTAAACCACTATTTGGGCGCATGGCAGAGCTCGGAAGGGAAGTAGCGCCATTTGACTTTTTTGGCTGGAATTGAGATTGGATGCCATGTCGTATTTGGAGAGTCCCTGTGTGCCTAAACAGTGGAAACCCCCCACAAGTGACCCCATTTTGGTAACTAGACCCCCCAAGGAACTTACCCTAGATGTGTGGTGAGAGCTTTGAACCCCCAAGGGCTTCACATAAGGTTATAACGTAGAGCAGTAAAATTAAAAAATCATATTTTTCCACAAAAATGATCTTTCCACCCCCAATTGTTATTTTCCAAAGGGTAACAGGACCCCAAAAGTTATTGTGCAATTTGTCCTGAGTACGCTGATACCCCATATGTGGGGGGAAACCACTATTTTGACGCATGGCAGAGCTCGAAAGGGAAGTAGCGCCTTTTTCAAATGCAGACTTTGATGGAATGGTCTGTGGGTGTCATGTCACGTTTGGATAGCCCCTGATGTGCCTAAACAGTAGAAACCCCCCACAAGTGACTCCATTTTGGAAACTAGACCCCCAAGGAACTTTTCTAGATGTGTGGTGAGCACTTTGAACCCCCAAGTGCTTCACAGAAGTTTATAACGTAGAGCCGTGAAAATAAAAAAATCATATTTTTTTTCCACAAAAATAATCTTTTTGCCCCAAATTTTTATTTTTATAATGGTAACAGGAGAAATAGGACCCCAAAAGCTATTGTGCAATTTGTCCTGAGTACGCTGATATCCATATGTGGGGGGAACCACTATTTTGACGCATGGCAGAGCTCGAAAGGGAAGTAGCGCCTTTTTCAAATGCAGATTTGATGGAATGGTCTGCGGGTGTCATGTCGCGCTTGGAGAGCCCCTGATGTGCCTAAACAGTAGAAACCCCCCACAAATGACCCCATTTTGCAAACTAGACCCCCAAGGAACTTATCTAGATGTGTGGTCAGTACTTTGAACCCCAAGGGCTTCACAGAAGTTTATAACGTAGAGCCGTGAAAATAAAAAAAATCATATTTTTTTCCACAAAAATGACCTTTTTGCCCCCAAATTTTTATTTTTATAAGGGTAACAGGAGAAATAGGACCCCAAAAGCTATTGTGCATTTTGTCCTGAGTACGCTGATACCCCATATGTGGGGGGGAACCACTGTGATCGCCTTACTGCGATCTTTGGGAGGCACAATGAACAAATCTACCAAAGGTGAAGAATTGGTTTTCTTTTTTACGCCGTTCCTCGTGCGGTATTAGTGATTAGGCGACTTTATTCCTCGGATCGGTGCGATTACAGCGATACCAGATTTAACCCTTTTTTCATGTTTAGCTTCTGTCACACTCTAAAAGATGCTTTTTTTTGGAAGAATTTTTTGTAAGAATTTTTTGCATCGCCGTATTTTGAGAGCTATAATTTTTCCATATTTCGGCCGACAGAGTTATCTGTGGGCTTATTTTTTGCGGGACGAGCTGACGTATTTATTGGTACCATATTCGGGCACATAACGTTTTTTATCGCTTCCTATTCCGATTTTTGTGGAAGCAGAATGAACAAAAACCAGCAATTCAGGAATTGTTTTTTTTTTTATTTTTTTTCCCCCGTTCCGCGTGTGGTAAAATTGATAAAGAGGCTTTATTCTTCAGGTCACTACGATTACAGCGATACCTCATTTATATATTTTTTTTATGTTTTGGCGTTTTTTACACAATAAAGAATTTTATAGAAAAAAATAATTATTTTTGCATCAGTTTATTCCGCGAGCTATAACTTTTTTATTTTTTCGCTGATGATACTGTATAGCGGCTTGTTTTTTGCGGGACAAGATGACGTTTTCAGCGGTACCATGATTATTTATATCTGACTTTTTGATCGCGTGTTATTGCACTTTTTCCAAGCGGTATAATGATACCGCTTGGAAAAAGTATAATTTACTACTTTTTTGTGTTTTTTTTTTTATGGCTTTCACTGAAGGGGTTAACTAGGGTTACGCTTTTATAGATGGGATTTTTACGGACGTGGCGATACATAACGTGTATTTTTTTTGTTTTTTATTTTTTTTATTACATAAAAATGTGTATTTTTTAGGGGATTTTTTTTAAATTATTTTTTAATATTTTTTTTACAATTTTTTTTAAAAAATGATTTTTTTCAACTTGTCCCTTTATGGGACTTTCACTTTTTTTACTTTTGATTGCAGTTACAATGCATTGCAATGCTCTGGCATTGCAATGCATTGTACCTATGGGGAAAGCTGCTGTGACATGATCACAGCAGCTTCCGTAGCTAGATGACCCGGAGGTTGTATGACAACCCCCGGGTCATCAAGGCAGAGATCAGGCCCTGCGATTACATCGCTGGGACGCTGATCTGAGGCAGAGGGAGCACCCGACCCTCTGCCTCCCCCCCTGAGCTCTGCGATCGCGCTCGATCGCAGCAGTCAGGGGGTTAACAGCCAGGGGCGGTGGGGGCGCAGCTCCTGGCTGTCAGTGCAGGAAGCCTGGCCACTGCAGCGCGCTCCGCACTGATCGCGCTGGGGAAGCTGAAATTTCAGCTTCTCCTGCGCGATCGCTGCTGTTTGGTCAGTCAGATTGACTGACCAATCACAGCGCTGTGAGTGCGGGGACCGACGGCAAAGGTCCCCGCACTGCTTGCCGTGCCTGTCAGCTGTCTGTGACAGCTGTCGGCACTGATCTACCACTGCGTGTTTACACGCTGTGGTAGATCAAAGGCATGACGTGCAGAGTCCGTCCTGGTGCCGGAACTGACACCTTGCCATGACGGACTCTGTACGTCATTGGACATTAAGGGGTTAAGCTCAGAGCCTCTATGGTCTCCAGTTCCTGGTGGTGAGCTGTAACCCTCACGTATAGATTTTTGTTTTGGAATTGGTAACGGGTATAGGGCTTGCAAGCATTGAACTTGGGCCTGTTCTTTGGTCATGGTTAAGGTGTGTAGTGGTTATTATTGATAGGTGTTATTATTGATATATGTTATTATAAGGTTGTGTATATATACTGTATATATATGTTGTATGTGTACTATAATGTGTGTAGGGGGATTTAGTTTAGGTGGGGTGGAGGGTTTCTTGGGGGGAGGGGGGATGGGTTTTGGATAATGGACGTCCGGCGGGATGCCAAGAAGATTTGCTGTAAAGCCAATTTCGTGGCTGTGTGATAGGCCACAAACTTTCGTGGGACCTTTGGGGAATGGTGGTGGTTTAGTTTACGAAAAAAAAAAAAAAATGGTGTATGTATATATTTATATATGTACAGTATATGTGTATATAATTAAGTTGGGCCAGGTGGCCTATTTACTTTAGGGCATTTGGCTGAATTTAGTTTTTTTTTCTAGGGGTGAATGCGTGGGTATGAGTGTATTGAGGGGAAAAAAAGGATATAGCTCCCTTGCCGGGGGTGTTAATGAAATGGAGGAACGTTTTGTTTTTATATATCTGTTGGACATTGGACTTTTGGGATTTATGGATAATGTTTTTTTTTTATTGAGTTTGTCTGTAAGTTTAGTTTTGTATTTTTATAATAAAAGATACAGGATGTAACTCAGGCAGTAAGTAATGTATGTACACAGTGACTGCACCAGCAGAATAGTGAGTGCAGCTCTGGGTATAATACAGGATGTAACTCAGGATCAGTAATGTAATGTATGTACACAGTGACTGCACCAGCAGAATAGTGAGTGCAGCTCTGGAGTATAATACAGGATGTAACTCAGGATCATTAATGTAATGTATGTACACAGAGACTGCACCAGCAGAATAGTGAGTGCAGCTCTGGAGTATAATACAGGATGTAACTCAGGATCAGTAATGTAATGTATGTACCAGACTGCACCAGCGAATAGTGAGTGCAGTCTGGAGTATAATACAGGATGTAACTCAGGATCAGTAATGTAATGTATGTACCAGTGACTGCACCAGCAGAATAGTGAGTGCAGCTCTGGAGTATAATACAGGATGTAACTCAGGATCAGTAATGTATGTACACAGTGACTGCACCAGCAGAATAGTGAGTGCAGCTCTGGAGTATAATACAGGATGTAACTCAGGATCAGTAATGTAATGTATGTACACAGTGACTGCACCAGCAGAATAGTGAGTGCAGCTCTGGGTATAATACAGGATGTAACTCAGGATCAGTAATGTAATGTATGTACACAGTGACTGCACCAGCAGAATAGTGAGTGCAGCTCTGGAGTATAATACAGGATGTAACTCAGGATCAGTAATGTAATGTATGTACACAGTGACTGCACCAGCAGAATAGTGAGTGCAGCTCTGGAGTATAATACAGGATGTAACTCAGGATCATGTAATGTATGTACACAGAGACTGCACCAGCAGAATAGTGAGTGCAGCTCTGGAGAATAATACAGGATGTAACTCAGGATCAGTAATGTAATGTATGTACCAGTGACTACACCAGCAGAATAGTGAGTGCAGCTCTGGAGTATAATACAGGATGTAACTCAGGATCAGTAATGTAATGTATGTACACAGTGACTGCACCAGCAGAATAGTGAGTGCAGCTCTGGAGTATAATACAGGATGTAACTCAGGATCAGTAATGTAATGTATGTACACAGTGACTGCACCAGCAGAATAGTGAGTGCAGCTCTGGAGTATAATACAGGATGTAACTCAGGATCAGTAATGTAATGTCTGTACACAGTGACTGAACCAGCAGAATAGTGAGTGCAGCTCTGGAGTATAATACAGGATGTAACTCAGGATCAGTAATGTAATGTATGTACACAGTGACTGCACCAGCAGAATAGTGAGTGCAGCTCTGGAGTATAATACAGGATGTAACTCAGGATCAGTAATGTAATGTATGTACAAGTGACTGCACCAGCAGAATAGTGAGTGCAGCTCTGGAGTATAATACAGGATGTAACTCAGGATCAGTAATGTATGTACACAGTGACTGCACCAGCAGAATAGTGAGTGCAGCTCTGGGTATAATGCAGGATGTAACTCAGGATCAGTAATGTAACGTATGTACACAGTGACTGCACCAGCAGAATAGTGAGTGCAGCTCTGGAGTATAATACAGGATGTAACTCAGGATCAGTAATGTAATGTATGTACAGTGACTCACCAGCAGAATAGTGAGTGCAGCTCTGGAGTATAATACAGGATGTAACTCAGGATCAGTAATGTAATGTATGTACACAGTGACTGCACCAGCAGAATAGTGAGTGCAGCTCTGGAGTATAATACAGGATGTAACTCAGGATCAGTAATGTAATGTATGTACACAGTGACTGCACCAGCAGAATAGTGAGTGCAGCTCTGGAGTATAATACAGGATGTAACTCAGGATCAGTAATGTAATGTCTGTACACAGTGACTGAACCAGCAGAATAGTGAGTGCAGCTCTGGAGTATAATACAGGATGTAACTCAGGATCAGTAATGTAATGTATGTACACAGTGACTGCACCAGCAGAATAGTGAGTGCAGCTCTGGGGTGTAATACAGGATGTAACTGAGGATCAGTACAGTGTAAGTAATGTAATGTATGACACACTGATTTATTTTGTTTGTTTTTTTTCTTTCTTGTCTTCCAGATATGCTTCTTTTCACCAGTGCCATTATCTGGCTCATTACTGCTTGTCAGTGTCCACAGGTACGAGAAATGATTTAGTGATATAAAGTGCTAGTTTTGTGTTACATTGTATGGATATCAGTCTCCATATATTGTTACTACATATTACAGTCAGTGATAATTAAAAAACCCTTCTAAATTTTCCAGATTTCTTCAGAATTTTCACGTAAAACTTCTTCAGATTTTTACATGTGTCCTAAAAATCGATAAAAAAACAAATCAGACAGATGAAAAAAGAATATTAGATTTTGTCATTTTTATTATCTATGAAAAATAATCCAATATTACTTGTCAGTGTATGGCAAAAGCATGTGAACCTTCTTGTGAAGCAGGTTAGTTGAAAGTGAAATTTGAGTTTGGTGACTTAGTGAGAGGTAGAGCCAGGGCCGTAGTCATGGCTGAGAGTATATGCTTTAGCGTATCCTGTTCTCCCGTTACATGACAATAATGTCCCATTGTCAGCATACCTCCTGCTTCGCCTTCACCGTCAGGGTCCCATCGGGCTTGCTGAAGTTCCGCCGCTGGCGTTGTTGCCCACAAAGAGACAGAGTCCAATTCAAACTTAAAACACAGAACTTTACTTGCTTCGTTTCACAGCACATCCTTGTCAGTAACAACATTAGCGTATGGTTCCACACAGTTCACATGAAACACTTCCTCTGTACTCCTCTCTAGGTCCTTCAGTATATTACGGGGACGGACCGCCTCTTGCGGTAACACAACATCCTCCCCGTCCAGACTCACTACGTTTGGGGGTTCCCTCATCCGTTTCAGTCCGGATCTGAGGGCATCGGCCCATGCAATGACCTGCCACATGTTGAGTGACCTGCATCCCTGTACTAATGTAGGACCACTTCTCAAGCTTCTGCTCCAAACTGCAATCACTCTGCTGCTTCTGCTGCACCTCTGTCCATCCGGACTCTGGATGCCTGGGTAGCTCACTTAAACGTTGCGTGGTCACAGTGCTGCCTGGGCTATGGAGCCCACCTGAGCTGTCTGGGCGCCCTGGTCCATCTGAATCTAACCAGGAAACTGTTCCTGCCTTATGCCCAGTTAACTCCTCCTACAGTTAACTATATACACTACTTATTATACTGAGGTGTCATGTGCCCCATCTAGTGGACTAACAAATGTACTACGCTTCCCCTAGGTTAACAATTATGTACATTACAAGGCAATACACAACATTATAAAACATTTATATAGAAGCAAAAGGTTGGAAAACACTCTATACAAAGCAACATGAAATCACATTTAACCGTGCTTAAAGAGGTAGGGGTGTGTACCAGTCTTTGTAACCCCTTACAACTTCAGTCAATGTGATGACAATCAGGTGTGAGTGGGCGAACTGTTATAAATAAAGATCAGAGATCTATCAAAGTCAGATCTTCACAATATGTTTGAGGAAGTGTATAAAGGTACAAATGAAGGAGATTTCTGATGACCTCAGAAGAGGAGTTGTTAATGCTCATCATGCTGGGAAAGGTTTCAAAATTATTTCTAAAGTTTTTGGACTCCATCAATCAAAAGACAAACAAATATGTACAAATGGTGGAAATTCAATACCATTATTACCCTCCACAGGAGAGGTCGATCAGTAAGGATCACTCTAACAACAAAGCATATGATGGTTTGTGAGATCACAAAGGAACCCAAGGTAACCTTTAAGCAGATAAAGGCCTCTGTTATGGACTGACCTGAGTTGGAGTAATGGTATTGCAACCACTAGGGGCAGCACCAGCAGCTAGCATAGTCAGGAATAGCCAGAAGTTGATACGCAGGAGCAGCAGTATAGTTAAAGATTCAAAAGTTTGCATAGTAAGGAATCACCAGAGGTCCATACCCGGAGAAGCAGTGTAGTTGGGAGGATAAGCAGGTGACATAATCTGTATATAGCCAGAGGTCAGTAAACAGAGTAGCAGTATAGTTGGGAGGATAAGCAGGTACCGTAGTCAGGATATAGCCAAAGGTCAGTACACGGAGCAGCAGTGTAGTTGGGAGGATAAGCAGAAATCATAGTCTGGAGATAGCAAGAGGTCGGTATACGGAGCAGCAGTATAGTTGGGAGGATAAGCAAGAATTATAGTCAGGATATAGCTAGAGGTCTGTACACAGAGCAGTAATGTAGTTGGGAGGATAAGCAGGAATCATAGTCAAGAGATAGCCAGAGGTCGGTACATGGAGCAGCAGTATAGTTGGAAGGATAAGCAGGAATTGTAGTTAGTATATAGTAAGAGGTCGGTACACAGAGCAGTAGTGTAGTTGGGAGGATAAGCAGGAATCATAGTCAGGATATAGCCAGAGGTCAGTTTATGGAACAGCAGTATAGTTGGAAGGGTAAGCAGGAAATGTAGTCAGGAGATAGCCAGAGGTCGGTACATGGAGCTGCAGTGTAGTTGGGAGGATAAGGGGGTAGCATAGTCAAGAGATAACCAGCGGTCGGTACACGGTGCAGCAGTATAGTTAGAATGATAAGCAGGTATCGTCAGGATATAGCCAAAGGTCGGTACATGGAGCAGCAGTATAGTTGGGAGGAAAAGCAAGTATCATAGTCAGGAGACAGCCAGACGTCAGTATACGGAGCAGCAGTATAGTTGGGATGATCATCAGGAATCGTAGTCAGGAGATAGCCAGAGGTTGGAACACGGTAGCAATAGTATAATCTTGATGATAAGCAGCAGGTGTAAAGAAGCATGACTAAAGATTGGAAGCTCAATAATCTTACAAGGAAGGAAGTGCAGTGCCGGGTTTAAGTAGGGTGCTCAATAAGGAGATCACAGGGTTAACCCAATCAGGAACTCAGGGTGGAGACAATCAGGAACAGCGTCATTGTTGGGAGGATAAGCAGGAATCATAGTCAGGATATAGCCAGAGGTCAGTTTATGGAACAGCAATATAGTTGAAAGGGTAAGCAGGAAATATAGTCAGGAGATAGCCAGAGGTCGGTACACGGAGCTGCAGTGTAGTTGGGAGGATAAGGAGGTTACATAGTCAGGATATAGCCAGAGGTCAGTACACAGAGCAGCAGTATAGTTGGAAGGATAAGCAGGAATCATAGTTAGGATATAGCCAGAGGTCAGTAAACAGAGCAGCAGTGTAGTTGGGAGTATAAGCAGGTAGCATAGTTAGGCTAGAGCTAGAGGTCGGCACACGGAACAGCAGTGTAGTTGGAAGGCTAAGCAGGTATCATAGTCTGGAGAAAGCCAGAGGTCGGTACACGGTGCAGCAGTATAGTTAGAATGATAAGCAGGTATCATAGTCAGGATATAACCAAAGGTCGGTACACGGAGCAGCAGTATAGTTGGCAGGATAAGCAGATATCATAGTCAGGAGACAGCCGGACATCAGTATATGGAGCAGCAGTATAGTGGGATGATCATCAGGAACCATAGTCAGGAGATAGCCAGAGGTTTGAACACTGTAGCAATAGTATAATCTTGATGATAAGCAGCAGGTGTAAAGAAGCATGACTAAAGATTGGAAGCTCAATAATCTTACAAGGAAGGAAGTGCAGTGCCAGGTTTAAGTAGGGTGCTCAATAAGGAGATCACAGGATTAACCCAATCAGGAACTCAGGGTGGAGACAATCAGGAACAGCGTCATTGTTGGGAGGATAAGCAGTTATCATAGTCAGGATATAGCCAGAGGTCAGTACATGGAGCAGCAGTGTACTTGGGAGGATAACAGCAATCATGGTCAGGATATAGTCAGAGGTCGGTGCATGGAGCAGCAGTGTTGTTGGGAGGATAAGCAGGTAATGTAGTAAAGATATAGCCAGAGGTCAGTACACAGAGCAGTAATGTAGTTGGGAGGATAAGCAGGAATCATAGTCAGGAGATAGCCAGAAGTCAGTACACGGAGCAGCAGAGTAGTTGGGAGGATAAGCAGAAATCATAGTCTGGAGATAGCAAGAGGTCTGTACACAGAGCAGTAGTATAGTTGGGAGGATAAGCAAGAATTATAGTCAGGCTATAGCCAGAGGTCTGTACACAGAGCAGTAATGTAGTTGGAAGGATAAGCAGGAATCATAGTCAGGAGATAGCCAGAGGTCAGTACATGGAGCAGCAGTATAGTTGGAAGGATAAGCATGAATCATAGCCAGGATATAGCCAAGGTCGGTACACGGAGCAGAAGTGTAGTTGGAAGGATAAGCAGGAAACATAGTCAGGATATAGCCAGAGGTCAGTACATGGAGCAGCAGTGTACTTGGGAGGATAAGCAGCAATCGTGGTCAGGATATAGCCTGAGGTCGGTGCACGAAGCAGCAGTGTAGTTGGGAGGATAAGCAGGTAGCGTAGTCAGGATATAGCCAAAGGTCAGTACATCACAGAGCAGCAGTGTAGTTGGGAGGATAAGCAGGTCACATAGGCAGGATATAGCCAGAGGTTAGTAAACGGAGCAGCAGTGTAGTTGGGAGGATAAGCAAGAAGCATAGTCAGGATATAGCCAGAGGTCGATACACGGAGCAGCAGTGTAGTTGGGAGGATAAGCAGGAATCGTAGTTAGGATATAGCCAGAGGTTGGTATTTGGAGAAACAGTATAGTTGGGAGGATAAGCAGGAATCATAGTCAAGATATAGCCAGAGGTCGGTACACAGAGCAGCAGTGTAGTTTGGAGGATAAGCAGGTAACGTAGTCAGGATATAGCCAGAGGTCAGTACACGGAGCAGCAGTGTACTTGGGAGGATAGGCAGCAATCGTGGTCAGGATATAGCCAGAGGTCGGTGCACGGAGCAGCAGTGTAGTTGGGAGGATAAGCAGGTAACGTAGTCAGGATATAGCCAAAGGTCAGTACACCACGGAGCAGCAGTATAGTTGGGATGATCATCAGGAATCA
>JARQOD010009865.1:0-29631 GCA_033576555.1 Oophaga sylvatica
GCAGCAGTTCATTAATTTCATGGTAAATTTGCAGATTTCCCGTTATATTATTGACCTAGGATGTTCAGAAAAAAAAACGCGAAAAATCCGTAAAAAAACGTGATAAAAACCGCGTCCGATTTCCTGGGAAAAAGTCCGGTTTTTCTCAGGAAATTTCTGTTAAGAATACTGAACGTGGCACATAGCCTTTTGTTTTTTTTTTTTCATTAAAATATTTATTTAGGGATAGAATATACAGGGTGGTCCAAAAGTAGGTGGACAGTATGTGTAATAGGTTATGAAGGGGGAGATTTATCAAACATGGTGTAAAGTGAAACTGACTCAGTTGCCTTAGCAACCAATCAGAATTCCACTTCTCATTCTTCACAGACTCTTTGGAAAATGAAAGGTGGAATCTGATTGGTTGCTAAGGGCAACTGGGTCAGTTTCACAGATCCAGTTTTCACAAATAAATCTCCCCAAAATGGCAAATAATTTAAATACAGATCAAAGAAAATGGATTTTAAAAAGTATTGAAATGTCAAAATGCTGAAACCAGTTAGAGCAAATTGAGTTGAAACATTTGGTCCTCAAGCCCCAAAGAGACAAACCATTTACCGCATTCATGACAAATTCAATGCCACTGGCTCAATCCTTAGGCTGCTTTCACACATCCGTTTTTTTGACTTCAGGCATGATCCGGCGTGTTGCTAAAAAAACGGATCCGGTACCGGATGCTTTTTTTAGCATTGACTTTCATTAGCGCCGGATCGTGCCTGATGTCATTGCGTTGTATCCGTTTTTGTCCGGATCCGGCGGAAATGTACATTCCGGCGGCCGGACAAAACGGTGCATGCAACTTTTTTTTGTTTACCCGGAGCCGCTGATAGTGCCTGAAACAATAGAAGTCAATGAAACCGGATCAGACTTTTGTGCAATCTGTCAAAAGTCTGATCCGGATTCTGGAAATCAAGGACTACTACTACTACTACTACTACTACATTTTCCACTGTCTCCGGACATCCAAAACCCTCTTTTCCGGGTTCAAAAGTTCAGGTCGGATCCACCAAAAAAACGGATCCGTTGCATCAGTTTTTTCATTTCAGTGCCGGATCCGTCCCTTCAGGTGTTCGAACGAATTATACCTGATACAAAAAGATGGATGTGTGAAAGAGGCCTTAATGCCCAAAAACTGGTCGACCCAAAACAAGCCTGTACAGAAAATAATAAGCAACTTGTTGTTGAAACATTTGTTCAGAGTCCAAAAAAGTCCCCAGAAGAGTCTCTTTAGAATTGGGAATTTCACGAGCTTCCATCATGCGAATCCTGAAATCTATTGGGTTGGAAAGCTTATCCTCCACGTCTAATTCATGGTTTATTGGAGGATGATCCAGACAGGCGGGCTGCACTTTAGTGATATTATGCTAACGAAATTGAAGAAAAAACCAGTGATTTTAGATCACATTATGTGGAGTATGAAGCTTCTGTCACATTATCTGGCCATATTAACAGACATGATTGTATTTACTGGTATAATGAGAACATGCATTTAACATTAGAGCAACAACTAAATAGCCTGGTGTCAATGTTTGCGGTGGTATTTCAAGTTTTGGGGTTTTTGGATCATTTTTTTTTGATGGAACAGTCACAGGAGATGTATCTCAAAATTCTAATGAATCAAGTTGTTCCCCAGTTACAGCAACACCTAATTCAAGTGACCTTTATTTCCAACAAGATGGGGCCCCTCCACATTATTCAAGAGTAGTTCCGCGAGTTTCTTGATGAAACATTTCCTAATAAAGGGATTGGTCGAAGACGCCCACTTGATTGGCTGGCACGTTCACCAGACTTGACCCCAATGGATTTTTTTCTTTTGGGGAGTACTCAAGGACAAAGTTTATAGTCGAAAACCAAAAGTGTCAGAGATTTAAAAAATTACTTAAGAGATGCATTTCAAGAAATTAATACCCAAAGAGACTTGTGCTAAAATGTTTGTTGAAGCATAAGAGCCAGACTTCAAAGCTGTGCAAATTGTGATGGAAAACAGTTTGAGCACCTGCGTTTGATAAAATTATAAGGGCTTTTGTATTATTGTTCAGAATAAAAATTTAATTGTCAATGTTATGCTTGTGTTAGTAAATATAATTTTATATATACATCAAAATAAATGTTATTATTTTCTGTCCACCTACTTTTGGACCACCCTGTATATTGATTTTTTTTATTATTTTTTATTTTTTTAAATATTTTTACGTTATTTAATTTTTTTTTTTTACTAAGTTTTTTACTTTATCCCACTATGGAACAATCATTTTTTGCAGGCTGATCGCTTCTATGGCATGCAGATGAAGCAGCATCTGCATGCCATAGAAGCTGTAAGCTCTGCACTGACAGGAAGACCTTGCTGATCATGCACTGCGCATGATCAGCAAGTTAAATAGCTTTGGTCAGCCAGATGTCAACATAACGACATCCGGCTCACCATGGCAAACTATCGGGACCCCCGCGCCACGCCGCCGGGTTTCCAATCCAAAGACAGAGGGGCTGTCAGCCCTGTGCCACCTCCCAGGATGCTGCGATCTTGTTTGATCACAGTATTCCAGAGGTTAAAGTGCCGGGAGCAGTCTGTGACCGATCCTGGCACCTAGTGCCGGGTGTCAGCTGAGAGAATCAGCTGACACCCGGCCGCGATCGGCTGCGCTCCCCCGTGAGCGCGGCCGATCGTGATGATGTAATATCTGTCCATGGTCAAATTGTGCCAGGGCACATGGACGGAATATTACGTCAGATGGCGGAAAGGGGTTAAATTATCATTGTCAGTAGCCCACGGATCCGTGTAAATCGATAGTACGAATGCTGCATGTTGACAGAACCATTGCTCTAAGGATCGTTAATAAGCAATTAATTAGCGCCAGTGAACATATATATAGTGGTGTGAAAAAGTGTTTGTTTCCCTTCCCGATTACCTATTCTTTCCCATGTTTGTCACACTTAAATGTTTCCGATCACCAAACAAATGTAAATATCAGACAAAGATAACACAAGTAATCACAAAATGCAGTTTTTAAATGAAGGCTTTTATTATTAAGGGAAAGCGAAATCCAAACCTACAGGGTCCGGTGTGAAAAAGTGATTGTCACCTAAACCTAATAACTGTGTTGGGTCACTCTTAGCAGCAACAACTGCAATCAAGCTTTTGCGATTACTGGCAATGAGTCTTTACAATCGCTCTGAAGGAAATTTTGGCCACTCAGTTTTGTAGAATTGTTGTATTTCAGCCACATAGAATGGTTTCCCCCGATCATGAACCGCCTTTTTAAGGTCATCCCTCAGCATCTCAATCCTATACTAGTATGTATATATATATATATATATATATATATATATATATATATATGAAGAGATTGGCCTCCTAAATGAATTTTTGAGTCCCAATCCATGTAAGTGGCAAGTTTTTTTTTTACGGGCTCAAAAGCCAAAATGTGTTTTTTCACTCTTTTTTAAGTTGTAAAGTGGCCAAGCATACTGTAGAAATTAAAAATGCAACATATTCAGCCATTGATCCTCCATGCTAGTGGTGCTTGGTTCCACTGTCGGTCCAGCTCAAGAACTTTGACTCTCCTGGATCCACAAGTGGCAATGTAAGACTGATTCATCTTGGACTCAGCTTCAGGAAACCTATATGACTGATTATGATGTCAGAGCTTTGGCCCCACCATCCTACTTACCTAAATAATGGGATCTTTTGATGCAATTATTTTATGAAAGATCATATGTTACCATAAAGGCCACACTGAGGATTCTGTTTTGACCCGCACCACAATTGTGGTTTACCAGAGCAATGGGGTACTCAGAGCCGAGCCCATGGAAGTCTATGGGATTGTCACAGGTAGCGGTGGCTCGGTCTGTGCCCTGGCGGTCAGGCGTATGTTGGGGGGTATATTTACAGGGGATAGGTGTATAACATTCGTGACGCCCCTGTAGTTCTCTGATCACTAAGAACCAGCGCTGCTGTAGATCTCTGAGGGGATGGTGTGGCAGCTAGATTGTCGGGTCCCCTACAGGGGGACTGGTCCCTCAAAGTCTATGGAATTAATGATGTCGGGTGCAGATAAAAAAATCAGTCTCACACCATCCAGCGTCTTTCCATAACCTTTTACTTGTCAGATGATAAGGCAGGTCCCAGGAGGCTGGTCGGGTGGAGGATGTGTTTTGAGGTAACGGCAGAGCAGGTTAGAGGCCTCCTTAACTTTCCAATATGATGAGTCCAACCTGCATAGAGCTAAGTTCACTCTAATTTCTCCAAAGCTGTACTGCCCGGTTCAGTTTTGTGGTCGGAGTCTTCCAGTGATGGAACTAGGTTCTTGCTTTTGTCGTGCACTGACTCAAAGTCCCTACTCCACTTGACCCCTGTTACGTACCGACACTCCAAGGGCTGCTTTCTGCGACCTAAGGTCCAGTAGACTCTGGTTTTTCTATCTCTACACCTGAAGCTGTAGTGACACTTCGGTCTCCAGTGACCGAGAACAATGCCGGATAGTCCAATCCTTAAGGCACTTTTATAATTCTTTCCTCTGCGCCCTTTCGCCCTGCTCAACTCTTAATATCAGCACTGACTAGGCTAGGATAAATTCGGTTATCCGTACTAGCCTCCACTTTTGCACTGTCTCTCTGTATTGACAGGAATCTCGTTTCTCCAAACAGGCACTAATCCTGACTTCCTCCACTCTCTCAGGAGAACTTCAGACTACTGTGCTACAGGACACCTCCCCTATACACCCCTGCTGGTGTGTCTGAAGTGTATGTGAGTAATGTCGAGCTCTTAACCGTTACCTCCCGCACATCCTCCAGGGTACTGCGTGTGCCTTCACACCAGGGCTACACATTCCCCCCATGGTAAAATACAGCACTCCCGGGCTGTGAAATACAAGAAGACATTTTGTTTTTTCATTAAACAATAAACATTAAACTCTTCCCATCCGGGAGGTAAGGATTTCTTAAACGTTGCATTATGTACAGTACGAAAATACAAAAGTATTAAAGCATCAAAACATTCAATAAATACACAGTATTCTTGTGAAGGACCCGCACCAAACCTTCAACGTGGGTCCTGGGTGGGGCTGCAGGACATCTGACTGCAGACCTCGCTCAGTGCCACACCACACGGTTTTATGTTCAGAGGTAATTGTTACAGTTTGATATAGAACCACAGAAAAATGCATGAAATGCAACTATATACATTATCAGTTCTGGCCGGCATAGTCCACAGCCTCAAAGTCCATTTTTCCACATATTTAGTGATGCACAATACTATAACAATACTTTTTACAATATTTCACATAAGGTAACCTTTTTCTGGGTTAAATTACATTATTTTACTTGAACTACTGTTGATATCGAATGGGTATTTTCCCTTTCGTGGTTCGCTCTGATCTACGTGAGTAGCTTCAGGTATATTGGTCTGTAATCTATCTGCTCTGCGTAACGGCAAACTATAGAACTGCCTCAATCTTTCTATGGATCTGGCAAGCGTACTGATGGCTGGGCGGTGTGAGTCAGCTTCACCAGGGGATCCCATAGCATGGGGCGCTGCTTGCTGATGGTCCTTCTTGAGATTCTGTAGGCTGGGTGTTACTGGAATAGGTAACTCCTGAACTGGCCTCCACTGGCACCATGGGCACAACTGGAGGTAGAACTTCCTCTTGTGGCTGATAAAACTGCAACAACCGGAATGATTACAGCATCTCCCAGTCTGGGCCAATCCGCAGGAAATCTCCCAGATCCGTGTGTATGACCTCTTCTTTTCTTTCTTCTTGATTGATGACAGGGTTCTTTTCACGAAGCTTTAAGGGTTCTGAACACAATTCAAATGGTCTCTGGACACAGTGGATATTGTTCTTCCTCCGTCCTTACTGATGATACAAACTTTTCCGTTATCATATTTGGAAATCTTGTAACACGTAGGGTTCTTGTTCCCACTGGTTATCCAATTTGTGCATCTTCCTTTTTCTTTTCAATACTACTTCTCCAGGCATCAAAGGCTTGGCAGGAGCATTCCTGTGTAAAATATCTTCCTGTTTCTTCCCGTGCCTTGTTGAACTTTCTTCTACACAGACTTGCACTCGTCTGTACTGCTCTTGCCGATTGATGTCCCCAGTTTTCAACGGCGTCGTCCGCCTCCGGTTCTACCACTCCAAGTTCTAAATCCATTGGTAGTCTTCCGGGCCTTGCTCTCATAAGATAGGCTGGAGTGCAGTTAGTGGAACTTACAGGTATATGGTTATACAAGTCAACCAAATCAGGTAGTAAGTCCGGCCACCGATTTCTGTCTTCCAACGGTATGGATTTCAGCAAATCAAGGACAATGTGGTTCATTTTCCTCGCAAAGGCCATTGTTTGAGGATGGTATGGTGTTGTTCTAATTTTCTTACAACCCATACATGTGACAGAATTCCTTGAATAGGTCAGCCTCGAAAGCAGGTCCTTGATCATTAATACTTGCTCCGGATACCCATGCGGTCTGCAGAAGCTTGCTTGAAAGGTTCTTGCTGCCGTCACTGCTGTCTGATCCTTTACTGGAACAACCACCAGAAATCTAGAGTAATGGTCCACCATGGTCAGGGCGGATGAGTATCCAGATCTACTTGGCGACAATTTAAACGTGGTCCAAGGCCACAATTTCCAAGGGATGAGTCGTCCGGATAGGCTGCAGGGTGTCCTCTGACTACCGTAGTCCTTTCTTCTGAGACCACAGGGTCCACAGTTCCGACACCACCTCTCGATGGAGCTTGCGCATCCCTACCCAGTAGAACCGGCACCTCAACAGGGTCTCCAGCTTTCTCCAGCCAAAGTGTCCTGCTTGATCGTGGTATGCTTCCAACACCATTGGGACGTCTGCCTTGGGGACCACTATCTGCCAGACCATCTCGTGGGTCCTGGGGTTGACGTATCTCCTGCACAACTTCTCACGGTATAGGAACAACCGGCTTCTCTCGTTCCACAGGAGCTTTGCTGACATAGGTGCATCTTTTTCCAAGGAGGAACCTTCCTGTCTTAACAACTCCTTGATACGGCTGACCACTGGATCGCTGTCCTGATCTCCTTCCAGCTGTGATGGGGTAAGGGATTTAACGTTGCACCATACTGCTTTCTGTAGACTCGATGCTCGTGGACTACCCCATTTCGATGGAACACAGGTAGCTCAATTTCTTCCAGGTCGTCCGATTCTTCTTCCGTGTCAGAGTCATGCGGCATTCGGGACAATGCGTCAGCATTAGCATTCTTTCGGCCTGCCCGGTACTTGATGGTAAACTGGTAATTGGACAACCGAGCCATCCAACGCTGCTCCATGGCGCCCAGCTTGGCGGTTTCCAGGTGCGTTAAGGGGTTGTTATCTGTAAACACAGTGAACTGATTGGAGGCCAGATAATGCTTAAATCTTTCAGTAATGGCCCAGACCAGCGCCAGAAACTCCAGCTTGAAGCTGCTATAATTTTCCGGATTCCTCTCAGTTGGCCTGAGTTTTCTGCTGGCATATGCGATGACTTTTTCTTGGCCATTCTGCTTCTGACTGAGAACTGCTCCCAAACCTTCATTACTGGTGTCGGTGTACAGCAGGAACGGTTGGCTGTAATCAGGATAGGTTAAGATCTCATCACCCGTAAGGATCTCTTTCATCTTTTGGAATGCTTCAGCCTGTTCTTTACCCCAATTAAAGGGAGGGTTTCGCTCTTTAGGGATTGTCCTACTAGGAGGTCCTGTAAAGGGGCTGCCTTCTTCGTGTAATCTTTCACGAACCTTCTGTAGTAACCCGTTAATCCCAGGAACTGTCGCACTTCCTTGAGGTTCTTCGGCTCCGGCCACTTCTGATGGCAGTGACTTTCTCTGGGTCCGGCGCTACTCCTTCCGAACTGACGATGTGCCCCAAGTATTGTACCTTCTGTTTGAGTAGATGGCATTTTGAGGGTTTCAACTTCATCCCGTACCTGGACAGGGACTCAAATACTTCTGCCAGGTGCTTCAGATGGTCCTCATATGTCTTGGAATACACGATGACGTCGTCTAGGTATAGCACACGGTTTCAAAATTGAGATGTCCCAGGCAGTTCTCCATCACTCTCTGAAATGTTCCTGGGGCACTGCTGAGCCCAAACGGCATTCTGTCGAACTCACAGAGCCCCATTGGGGTGGTGAAAGCCGTTTTCCCTCACGATCCTCCTCACCACAGCCACTTGCCAGTAACCACTAGTCAGATCGAGGGTAGAAAAGTAGTTAGCCGTTTTCAGAGCAGCCAATGATTCCTCTATACGTGGTAGCGGTATGCGTCCTTATGTGTTATGCGATTCACCTGCCTGTAATCCACACACATTCTCAAGCTACCATCTTTTTTCTAACCAGGACTAGAGGTGCTGCCCAGGGACTACAACTATCCCTGATTACTCCGGCTTCTTTCATATCTCGCAACATTTCTTTAGCCTTCTGATAATGGCTGGGGGTATAGGCCTGTACCGCTCTTTGATGGGAGGATGACTGCCTGTAGGGATATGATGTTGTACTCCCTTAATTATCCCAAAATCAAGTGGATGCTTGCTAAACACTTGGGCGTACTCTTGGACCACCCATAATACCCCTTGCTTCTGGTGAGCGGGAGTGGTGTCCGTCCCAACATGGAGCTGCTGACACCATTCCGCCACCTGGGTTCTGGTCATTGTCCTCCGCTATCTGGCAGGAGTCTAAGGACTCAGCCGGGAGAATAGAATTATTGTCGACAGCATGTAGTTTAGCAATGGTTGCATAACGGGGTAATTTACCTCATCATCTCCCCAATTGAGAAGCCGTACCGGTACTCTTTCCATTCACCACTTCCACTACCCCCCTAGCAGTCATAAGTGTAGTCTATGTTTCTGAATGGTGGGGTTCTACTACAGCTTGGTAGTTCTGTCCTCTCAGACCTATGGCTGCCCTGCACCAGATTATCATTTCACTCATTGGGGTATCACAATGGGATTCGAGTCAGTGACCCGTACATTACCAATTTCGCCGTCTGTAAGCTTCGCTTGCTGCTGACACACCAGGGCCCGGATCTCTCTTTGGATTACTCCCTTCTGCCTTGGTCGGCAATCTCAGCGAGCTGTTGGAGTAAGAACACAACTTCTCCCAGACAGTTACTGATAATGTTAGTACCCAAAATTATATTTAAACCGTTCTCCTCATTTACAGTCTTTACTACTAGAAGCCCCTGGTCCTTCAATTCCTCTCTGCCCACTTTCACATCCACACATTTGGTCCCGAGTACTTCTACAGGAAGACCATTAGAAGCGTACACGGTAAAGTCAGGGCTCGGGGGTTTAAGACTGTCCATTGACCAGAACTTATATATAGGGCATCAGGTATTAGGGTCACCTGAGACCCAGTGTCTAACAATGCCGGAACTGCAATACCATCTAGAATGATAGACAGGTAGGGTCGTCCACCCACATACCTGCGTTCCAGTCTAGGGGGCCTGACGGGTCTTCTCCTGGGTGTTGGCCCTCGGACCCAGGTTCTGCCCGTTTAAAGGACACTGTGGAGACATATGACCTTTCCGGTTGCATCGGTAACAGGTGATCTCCCGACAAGGAGGGTGTTGATCAGAGGTCGCTCCTGGGGTGGCGTTGTCCTCCTCCGAGGGGGCGACGTCTTCCTTCTTCTCTCCGTTCATCCACGGGACGTCTTCTGGGCAGTCAGCTAATAAGATCTTCCCTTCTTCCTCTCTCCGCAGCTGCAGGGCACTCATCACAGCAGCCAGATTTTTAGTCAGCTGGCGCACCCTGAGCGCAGACAGTCCAATTCACTAGGGGGTGTCACCTGCGTTTTTGCTTCTGCCACTAGCGAGGAAAAGGGGGGTGCCGCCGGTTCCAGAGTGACTTCACCCTGGTGATGTTGGGTTGACACCTCAGGTTTGCCAGGGTCGCAGCCCTTTTATTGCCATGTCCTTTAGGGCATCAAAGGTAGCATCAGGATGATCTAAGGACCACCAGTTTACAGTTCTGCGCTCCTCTTGGGATCTCAATCCCTGTATAAATTGCTCTTTCAGCATCTTATTTTCGTCAATAGCATTTATATTATTAATCTGCTTAAGGGCTCTCAGGGCTCCTTGTAGTCGGCAAGCGTAGTCCCTGATGCTGTCACCTGGCTGCTGTGAACAGTGGTAGAAGGCCATCCGGAATCCGTTCTGTGCGGTCTTCAAATATGGCATGTAGCTTAAGGAGGATCGCAGTACCGACTCCTGATCAACGGTATCCCAAGTCTCCACTTCCCTCTCAGCAGCGCCAGTTAGCTGCCCTATCAGCACAGCAGCTTTTTGTCTCTCAGGCATGGAGTACATTTCTAAGATGCTGCATAACTTCCGCTTGAAGCCTGCTAAAGTGCCTGGCTCACCGCTGTACTGGGGAAGCCATTTCGCCCCAGGCATATATGGGAGCGTTAGTGGCATGATCGGGACTACCGGACTGGGTGCGGGGCCTGCGCCCCCATCTGGCGCTACAATGCCAGGCGGTGCGGGATCGGGGCCTCCGGCTGGGGCCGCACTGTCGGCCGGTTGTTGTGACATCTTAGCGCCCCCTTGGTTAAACGGAGCCTACCGGTTTCAGAAGCTGCTATTCCACAGCACAGCGGGGGACAGGACCTTCGTCGCAGGCGCTCTGATGTCAGAGCGTCCACTTCCTGTTGCAGGACCTGCCGCTGAGTCAGAGCCGGGGCGTGTCCAAGACTTTGCACGCTCTATCAGGTACGCCCACCTTCTTCTCCAGCGCCTTAGGGTGCGAATATGGCGGCAAATATGGCGGTATTTGGCGCCAAACAATAGCAACAGTCTTTTTCACCAAAATACCTCCACAGGCACACAGGGCTCGCAATTTTGCGAGTTTCGGATCCTGTTCGTGACGCCAAGTTTGTTTTGACCCGCACCACAATTGTGGTTTACCAAGCAATGGGGTACTCAGAGCCGAGCCCATGGAAGTCTATGGGATTGTCACAGGTAGCGGTGGCTCGGTCTGTGGCCCTGGCGGTCAGGCGTATGTTGGGGGGTATATTTACAGGGGATAGGTGTATAACATTCGTGACGCCACCTGTAGTTCTCTGATCACTAAGACCACAGCCTGCTGTAGATCTCTGAGGGGATGGTGTGGCAGCTAGATGTCGGGTCCCCTACAGGTGGGACTGGTCCCTCAAAGTCTATGGAATTAATGATGTCGGGTGCAGATAAATAAATCAGTCTCACACCATCCAGCGTCTTTCCATACCTTTTACTTGTCAGATGATAAGGCAGGTCCCAGGGAGGCTGGTCGGGTGGAGGATGTGTTTTGAGGTAACGCAGAGCAGGTTAGAGGCCTCCTTAACTTTCCAATATGATGAGTCCAACCTGCATAGAGCTAAGTTCACTCCAATTTCTCCAAAGCTGTACTGCCCGTCAGTTTTGTGGTCGGAGTCTTCCAGTGATGGAACTAGGTTCTTGCTTTTGTCGTGCACTGACTCAAAGTCCCTACTCCACTTGACCCCTGTTACGTACCGACACTCCAAGGCTGCTTCCTGCGACCTAAGGTCCAGTAAGACTCTGGTTTTTCTATCTCTACACCTGAAGCTGTAGTGACACTTCGGTCTCCAGTGACCGAGAACAATGCCAGATAGTCCAATCCTTAAGGGCACTTTTATAATTCTTTCCTCTGCGCCCTTCGCCCTGCTCAACTCTTAATATCAGCACTGACTAGGCTAGGATAATATTCGGTTATCCGTACTAGCCTCCACTTTTGCACTGTCTCTCTGTATTGACAGGAATCTCGTTTCTCCAACAGGCACTAATCCTGACTTCCTCCACTCTCTCAGGAGAACTTCAGACTACTGTGCTACAGGACACTCCCCTATACACCCCTGCTGGGTGTGTCTGAAGTGTATGTGAGTAATGTCGAGCTCTTAACCGTTACCTCTCCGCACATCCTCCAGGGTACTGCGTGTGCCTTCACACCAGGGCTACACAATTCTATGGAACCTCATGTGGAGCTGGGGACCAGGTTACCTCAATGGAGGAACTGGCTCAAGGTTCACATTGGCTGAATGGGTTGAGCCATCCATTAGGCCCTCCTGTAAAAGATAAAAAAGGATGATATGGGACCAGTCAGCATCAAGAGTTGGGTCCTTTGTACAGTCACCTATTTCCACTAATCCAATAAAGTCGTGGACAGCTATCATTCATCATGATCCATTGAGCAGCATGCTGCCACGAAACTACGGTCTCCTTCTGCCTTAAGTTAACCTAACCTAACATCTCACATTGGTGGCCAAGCCCCCGAAGATGTAGTCTGCCTACTGTGTGTGGTTCTACCTTTCCTGGCAATGTTTCTCACAGGAGAACTCGGCATGTTCTTGCGATCTACATTAATATGGGGAGTGGTCTGAATTCATTTTTGGACTAATTTACAAATGCGTTCACCTTTACTTTTTCTCTCTCAATAAAAATTCAAAACTTTATTGCGAAATACTAGAAAAACTCTTGAGAGACCGCAACACACATTACAACCGCTGGGTGGCAAAATCATAAATTTGTTAAAGAGTAAAGAACTTTTTTTAATTTAATTATTAGTCAGTATTTTCAATGTTATAAATCTTTGTAATATACTCCGTTGCCTTTTCTTTCTTACTTTTCTCCCACACACCATGCTGTTTTTAATACCTTGTTCAGGCACATAAAGTAGCTGTTTTGAACTTCAGGTCTTGGAAATATCTGAACTCGCTGAGCTTCTCCCCTCCCCCATGCTCAGACACGGAGAAGAAAGTTTGGAAACAGTGTCTGACCATTGGAAGAGGAGAGCAGAGAAGCTCAGTGAGTTCTCGAGAGTTACTAAACGTGCAGGTTAAAACAGCTACACTAAGTGCATGAACAAGGCAGCTGAACCAGCACTTTCAGCAAGGAGTTTGGGAGCAAAAAAAAAAGTTAAGGAAGAACTTTACAAAGATTATAACTTTAAGAACAGAAAAAGGAAAACATGATACAACATCCCAGGTATTACTGTAATATACAATGCTTTATTTAAACCAGATCTGATACAAGGACAGAAGGGAAGGAATAAAAACATGCACGCATGCAAAAATTGGGCGCTCATACAGAGATCATACAGTAATGTTGCCCATGTTAATGCAGACATGATCCCATGTGCCTAGATAGATATCTATATAATGTAAGCAAAAACACCCAATTAAGGCTGATATTATAATGAATCCCAAAATTACCTTAGTAAGTATAGTCAGATGGGATCCCTGGATGTTTGCGCACCAACCCCGACGCGCGTTTTGCCCGAAGTCTTTGTTAAGGGGCCCTCTTTTATTGTTCTTGATATTATAGCACCAATTTATCCCATTATATACTTAGTCCAAAATAATGCTTATTATAATTAGGAGTTTTGCAATTAGATTATAATGTAAGTATTCATATAATTGCCATGAGTCTTTTAAAGATCATAACTTAATCAATTGATCAATAATGCAATTACCAAAAAAAATAAAAGTTTGGTTACTTTTTAAAACTGGCTATCTAGTAAGACTTATCTTAGGATATGTTGAGCAAGAGAATAGGTAAGGAAGGATAAACCTGTAATTTTTGGTTCTACTCATGTTGCTTGATTTGGAGGAATATTTGAGCTTCTGTTACCAGGACCGAACATGGTGTAACTGGAAGTAGACATGCAAATTTAGTCAGGGTGCCTAAGGCAGCACAGGCTGAAAATGTGCCCAAGAATTTATGCGTGGGAAAAGTTTGCAATTTTGACAACAGTGACATTTTTTCACCATTTTGCTATATTTCTAGTGATACATTCAAATGGACCAAGAAATGGCAGCGAAAATAAATAATAAAACTTTCCCTGCAAAAAAGCCATATACATCTATGTCGGTACAAAACCAGGATAAAAAAAATAAAAAAGAGACACAATCCCTCCCCCTAAAAACAAAAAAAAAATTCCCAGAAGTGCTTTGTTATAGAAACTCTGCACCCCAAAGAACTTTTATAGCGCCCCCCCAGGCTATGACAAAGAAAAAAAACTCCAAATATTGAGATTTCCCAAAAGGAAACCACATCTATCTACAGAATGTGACACAATTATTTATTTCGTCCTATCCTGTAGCGGAGAACATTTTTATAAACGTGTGTAATGTTTCCGGGCGTCTGCCAAACTAATATTTAACTTCATAAAGTATACGCTTAATGAATTTATGGTTCTCGTAAGAAACAAGAATGTTAATTTCCAGCAGATGTTAATTTACCAGAGCGGTGTCAGAGAAAGGAGCGGAACAAAAATAAAGCACAAGTTCACGTGTATAGAAGTATTGTGTAAAATTCTGCCAACCTAGCGGCCCCCTTTCCTCAGACCACTACCCCTCTGTGACCACATCTTCTCTGCTGCAGATCAGGAAGAGCTCAGAATGCTGAGCTGTGTATAACCCCGCCCAGACCCCTGATTGGCCAGCTTTCTGTGCTGGGGACGTGGTTGGACTAGGAGGCACGGGATACCTTGTCCTGTAGTGATAATCTACTGCTGATAAAACACTGATTTAGTTGGAACAGCAAAACACAGCCTAATAAGTGACACATTGCTATAATCAGTGTCTCGGCCCCTACATCATGCTGTTCTCAGATTATATAGCAAAAACCTGCTGACGGAGTCCCTTTAATAAAGAAGAAGAAATGCTATTGTAGAGGATTATATGACCACATCAGGGCTATAATGTATGTGTCCTGATAGATCCATTGTGCAGATTCCTCAGAAGGACACTGTACAAGATGATGGGTTCCCCACAAACCAGTGCGGGGATCAACAACTTCTCCTTTTCCTTCTCTCACATTTCAAATTTTGGGTGGAGAACATTTTTTTTTAACCATACGATTGATTTCAGAACAATAAGGGCAGAAATGTCGCAGTTTTTTTGAGACTCCAGTAAATTCACGCTTGTGGCTTCTGAATGCAGCATAGAGATCGATAAATTAGAAAGAAATTGAGGAAAACATCTCTTGATGTTTAATGAGAGCGGAGTCAGACTGGCTGCACGTCGCCCCTCGCGTAACCAATCTACCCACAAGTGTCTGTATGAAAGTGACTGGCAATCCTATCCAGAGCACTACATCAAAGGTGCCAGCGTGATTGGGGCCATGTGTACATCTCAGCCGCGTGGTATCATCTGAGATACATTAAGATCAGGACCGACGATCCTGGAGCCACCAAGGAAAAGACGTCCTGGTGAGAACATAATGTCTGCAGCACGAGAATGTGATGGCTCCATGATATTGTGAGGCTGGCACTGACCGGCACGGATGGCACAGATGCAAAAGAAGTCACACGTAAGGAGCTTTCTCGACCCTAAAACAGTTACAGATGTCTTCTAATGCTAAAAAGTTCCTACAGCATATGATTACTGGCAAAAAGAGTGGACATATGCACAGCCATGTAAAAAACAACTTGCTGTGGATATTTTCAGCCATGCAGCGGCTAAAAGAAGTGACCGGTCCATCCTCCTGATGGCGTCTGTTTGTAAGCCGCTTAATCCTTATATGTATCATTAAGAAAGCAAAAGACTCTGGCGGCAAAGTGAACGCAAAAATGCCAAAAGAGATGATACCACCCGAGTGTTCCTGACACATCTTCCTATAGCGAAAGCTCAGAGGGTTCACTGGCGCCCATCGCCGTGTTCATATACCCTATGGAAATGTGCATGCACATAGGAGGGTCACGCAGATCCGACCAATTGTCAAGGATACACAGCCGGAAGGGTCACGCAGATCCCACCAATTGTCAAGGATACACAGCCGGAAGGATCACACAGATCCCACCAATTGTCAAGGATACACAGCCGGAAGGGTCACGCAGATCCCACCAATTGTCAAGGATACACAGCCGGAAGGGTCACGCAGATCCCACCAATTGTCAAGGATACACAGCCGGAAGGATCACACAGATCCCACCAATTGTCAAGGATACACAGCCGGAAGGGTCACGCAGATCCCACCAATTGTCAAGGATACACAGCCGGAAGGGTCACGCAGATCCCACCAATTGTCAAGGATACACAGCCGGAAGGATCACACAGATCCCACCAATTGTCAAGGATACACAGCCGGAAGGGTCACGCAGATCCCACCAATTGTCAAGGATACACAGCCGGAAGGGTCACGCAGATCCCACCAATTGTCAAGGATACACAGCCGGAAGGGTCACGCAGATCCCACCAATTGTCAAGGATACACAGCCGGGAGGGTCACACAGATCCACACGCTGTTACCTTTTTGTCAGGGAACACAGCTCTGCTGCCAATCAGGACAATTACGCAATTGAGTGATGAGTGGTGGACGAGGCCGCAGCTGCTTCCACTACTAGGCCGGTTATTGTGGAAATTGCAGTGAGTATATGGTATATACACCTCCTATTCCAACGCATGGACCATATGAATATACCCCATTATGGTCACTGCCAATGCTGCAATAACCATGCAAACCATTCACTGCCACTACCAATCGTTTATACAGGCTGATTGCCGATTTCTGAGGAAGATTAAGAGAGTTTCCACTTGGTTTCTGCTTAAAAGCCTCCTGTCATAGAGGATAAATTAAAATCCAATGGCCATTCTCATACGTCCAGATATTTCCGGTACCAGAGATATCCGTGTCTGTGTGTATACGTGGTACATTCTTATTTACAATGACCTGTGCTGTTGTCCTCATAGTTGTACTGTCACTACCCTTTTCTGTCCACCATTTAATCTTTCATTGTTTTTGCTTAAACCTGTTTTTATAGACTTTATTAATAAAGATTTCTCTATTTTACCATATAAAGTTGAGCTCAAAAGTTTACATACCCCGGCAGAATTTTTACTTTCATGGCCTTTTTTCAGACACTCCTCATCTTGCTGATACCCCCAATTCTAAACTATTATTGCCCGCCCCCAAAAAAATTAATAATGCTCATTGCGTGCAACGTTAAGCATAACAATGCCCACTTAACAGATAATTATGCCCAGAGTTGCCTCTCAATGAGTTGGCGTTCCTCCGGTGTGCTGTTAGTTGCCTAACATTGGCGTCAACACCATATCTGCGCTGAATGGCTTCGTTTTCTGCAGATTTATAGTTGTCTCGAACTTACAAAGCAAAAAGCGGAGCTGAAGGAGCCAACGGCACCAAGAACAGCGCAAGATTTAACTGGAATGGTGTCAAGTAGAAAGTGGCCGCCATCGAGATGGACCGGTTGGACTCGACAATGCAGGTGGGCACAGAGCTGCCACCGGACCTAAGTTACTGCACATAGAAGTTTTTTTGGACAGCTGTATATTAACCCTCGTATATGGCAGCACATTCCGCAACCATTTGAAAATATACAATAAGGTTTAATGTTGGAGAGCAACATAATGTACGATTCTCAGGAGCCACTCATGTGTTATTGGCCAGTCCGTCCATTGGAGATTCTGAGCCGCATTTACATGAATAATGGAAAGCTTTACATCTCATTGCTCCCGACCATCCTTACCATTTTGTATGTTATTTATAATAGCGCTGAGTTTATTCTAAAGCCTCCTCTTATTGACCTCCCGTATTTCCTTTGAAGCTGCTTCTCCGCAGTCTACCTAATGGCTTGTTTGTATAGCGTCTTCTTCATTAAATTCATCCACTTTCCTCCTAGGTGGAATGGAGGTTCTGTGCTGCTCTGATATCATCCTGATTAGAAAGGCATTTTATTTTAAGAGGCACTTTGCTGGGAAGTGACTGAGGAAATTGTTGTAATAAATGGCAGAAGAACAAAAAACTACCAAAAAAGCTAAATAAAATCATGAAAATAAAAAGATAAAAATATCAATACTAGAAAAATTGTCGTGACTGTCTAGTATTTACAGAAAAAAATGCAAAAGAATCCTGCAAATATAAATGTTTAAAAAAGTGAAATTATGAACCTATAAGAAGCGATCAAGTTTTGAGAGAAAAAGTAGAAAAATAAAAACTAAATCTGGATGTAGAGGTAAGTGAATTCTGGAAAGATTTTGATTTGGGTTTGATACATTCAAGTCGGAAAATTTTGATTTTGACAGAACGATTCATCGTGAATCGAATATGTCGGCACTGAGATCCTCACTGCAGGGAGGTAATTAACTTTATCCCTCCCAGCAGCCTCTGGCTGTCAGTTACAGGGTGGGCCGGCGCGGCTTCAGTCTTCGCTGAGTACATAGTGATTAGTGGCCATAACCATGCCCAGCACCGACTGACAGCCAGGTCAGCATTAGGCCTTCTTCATGTGTCTGTTTTTTAAGGATCGCAAATACGGACACACGCACATCTATTGCATTCAGTGGTGGTGCGTCCATTTGAAAAACCCGCAAACATGTCAGTTTTTTTGTGCAGCAAGGACAAAATGCATGCCGCACACGTGCACACTGATGACTCACTT
The DNA here is from genome assembly GCA_033576555.1 of Oophaga sylvatica. Taxonomy (NCBI): domain Eukaryota; kingdom Metazoa; phylum Chordata; class Amphibia; order Anura; family Dendrobatidae; genus Oophaga; species Oophaga sylvatica. The sequence continues at coordinate 18,431 of JARQOD010009865.1, forward strand.
ATGACATCTGTGTGTCATGAGCGTGAAACTTACCAGATTTGGTGCATCTTATTGATGCGCCATTTCTGGGGTGGCTGAGGGCTGATGTTGGTAGCCTGGGTGGGGGAAATATCTCTGTCCCCTTCCCAGACTGTTAATGTCAACACACCTGTCTGTTTAGTCTTTGCTGGTTTGAATTTATAGGGTGACGCTACGTAATTTTTTTTTTTTTAGGTCCCCCATAAATTCAACAGGAAAAGCAGAGCATAAAGCTGTGAGCGGTTATTAATAGCCTGGGAACTTTATGGGATATTGTCCCTTGTCTCAGGTTATTACCATCAGTCCCTAGCAGTGGGCTTTACCTCTGCTGGTTATGAAATGTGCGCAGAAGCTCATGTCCCTTTTTCTATTTAATTCTTTATATTACTCCGGAGTTACACAAAGGGTGCTGAATACAACTCTTATCATTGTCTCCTGGCTATGCTGATCTCAAGGAGACCAAGCAATAAAGTTGAGAAGTGCCTCCAGCAGCCACCAATGCCTGGGATCAGTACGATCTGTACTGCTTCTCCCCCGGTACTGGCGGTTGAATACAACTCCCATCATTGTCCCTTGCTGTGCTGATCTCAGGGAGACCAAGTGGCAATGATGACAGCTGCCTTCCACAGCCCTCCGGCGCCTGGGAATAGCATGAACTGTACCACTTGTTTCCAGGTGCCGGTAATGAAACTGCTGACATCCGGACTGATCTCTGGGTCGACATCTGGATCCTGAAGTTTGAAGGTGTCTTCACCGGCAGTCTTTTCGCATTGGTCGTGAAGGAACCCTGGTCCTGTTATCCAAGAAGAGCTTACGAAGGCATCAATAGACACTGGTCCTGTAGCAAGGTCCGCAGAGTTAAGATGAGATGGGACATGCTGCCATTGCTGAGGCTTAGAGGATTTCCTGATCCTTTCCACGCGGTTACTGACATAGACGTAAAAGCGTTTCGTCTGGTTATATATGTAGCCCAGAACTACCTTACTGTCTGTGTAGAATTTTGTGTCATCCACGTGAATAGCTAGTTCGCTCTGTATGAAGTCTGCAATCTCTATGGCTAGTACAGCCCCACAAAGCTCGAGTCTGGGTATGGTGTGCTCGGGTTTAGGGGCCAGTTTAGCCTTTCCAAACAGAAATCCAACATGGGCTGCATTGTTAGAGTCAACAACCTTCAAGTAAGTGACAGCAGCAATAGCTTCAGTGGAAGCGTCTGCGAATACATGAATCTCTTTCCTTTGACTCTTAGCTAGGGATGATGGAGTGTAACAACGTGGTATGTGGATCTTATCTATGGTGCAAAGAGATTTTCTCCACGCCTTCCACCTTAGTTGTTGGTCCGCAGGGAGTGGTACATCCCAGTCCTTAATGCACTCTGAGAGTTTTCTCAACAGGAGCTTGCCTTGTATAGTCAGGGGTGCGACAAATCCAAGTGGATCATATAGACTGTTCACCACTGACAAAACTCCGCGCTTAGTAAAGGGTTTTTCCGCCCCACTAACCTGAAAGCTGAAGGAGTCCTTTAGCAAGTTCCACCTCAGGCCTAGGCTTCTCTGTACTGGTGGGTTGTCCGGGCCTAGATTCAAGTCCCTAAATTCAGCGGCATGATCATTAGGATGAAAGGCTTGCATGACAACAGTACTATTGGAGGCAATTTTATGCAATCTCAAATGAGCTTTAGAAAGCATACCTTGCATCCGTTTGAGCAGATCTATGGCTTCTTCCGCTGTGGGCAGGGATTTAAGACTGTCGTCCACGTAGAAGTCTTTTTCAACGAACTGTTGAGCATCTTTCCTGAACTCTGCTGCGCCATCGGAGGCGGTCCTACGCAGGCCGTACGTAGCGACTGGAGGAGAAGAACTGTTTCCGAACACGTGCACTTTCATGCGGTATTCGACCATTTCCTTGCTGGTGTCATTGTCTCGGTGCCATAAAAACGGAGATAATTTCTGTGCTCTTGCTGCATGATGAAATAATAGAACATTTGTTCGATGTCGGCGGTGATGGCGACTGGTTCCTTTCTGAATCTCATGAGCACTCCCACCAGGTTATTAGTCAGATTCGGTCCAGTGAGGAGAACGTCATTCAGAGATACGCCGTCATGTTTGGCGCTTGAATCGAACACCACTCTGATGTGTTTTCGGCTTTCTTGGATGATATATTCCAAAGGAAGGTAGATACCACATTCTTCATCAGCTTGCAATAGTGGAGCTGGCTCTGCGTGGTCATTGCAAAATATCTTATCCATAAAGGCTATGAAATGATCCTTCATTTCAGGCTTGTTCCTCAACGTTCCTGCAACGAGATGAATCTAGATAAGGCCTGATCTCTGTTGTTAGGAAGCCTGGTCCTTGAAGCCTTGAAGGGTAAGGGAGCAACCCAGCGGTCAGATTCGTTTTTGAAGAATCCACTGTCCATTATTTTGAGAAACTCCTTGTCTTCTATGGATAAGGTGACTTTGTTGTCGTCTTTTGTTGTGTGAAACACTGTTCTCCCTAAGTCGTCACCGTAGGGAGTAGGAATGATGTCAGGCTCTTGGATGCAATCAGAGAACCTTTCTTTCACGTCGTAGTGATGAAGGCATTACTTAAAGTGAGTTGCGCGACCATTTTGGAGCACATACGTTTTACAGGCGTTGACTTCAGATGCCTTGTGACTCCTATCCAAACATACATTGCCCAAGATTACCCAGCCTAGGTCGAGTTTTTGGGTGTATGGAGCATCATCTGGGCCGTTACATTGTTGCCGCACCTGTTGGACCTTCAGAATGTCTCTCCCAAGTAGGACTAGAATGTAAGCATTCATGTCCAGAGAGGGATTTCTTTTAGTCAGGTGCCTCAAATGTGATGATGAAGAGCGGCTTCCGGAGTGGGAATCTCCTCTCTGTTATCAGGTATCTGGTCACATTCAATTAGAGTTGGCAAGGGTATATGCTCGTTTCCTTTGATTGAAGAGACTATGTACCCAGAGCTCTCCTGCCAGAAGTCTCAATACGACCAGAGCAGGTGTTGAGGGTGATGGAATCGTTTGTCCTTTTATGTTAAAGATCTCAAAGAATTTGGGTCTTGCTAGAGATCGATTACTTTGCTCATCTATTATGGCATACATTCTGAAGGCCTTATCAGGTTGTCCTTCTGGATAGACCTTAACCAGACACACCTTGGCACAGCATTTAGGACCAGTCCCTTCTCCACATGCCTCAATACATGAGAGGAAACATCTGTTGTAGTAGGATCAGGAATTTGTAGCTCCCCGCCATGCTTTTGGGCAGGATTGGGTGTCGCAGAAGGTTGCGAGCTGTATGGAGCTGGCGTGGGATGCAAGGCTGTGACGTGTTTTTCACTGTTACATTCAATGCACCTAATAGAGGCCCTACAGTCCTTAGCGAGGTGGTCTGAGGAGGCGCAACACTTATAACATACCCCAAGCTCCTTGAGGGTATCTTTACGCTCCTGCAAAGTCCTTGCTCTGAATCCACGGCACTCTTGAGCGGGTGAGGCTTTTGTGGATAGGGCACATAAGATTACTGTCCATGCCTTCGAAGCAACATTATTTGTTTTACTGAAGGGAGGTGTAGTAAGTGGAACGTCAGTCTTTCTCACGGATACTGTGTTCCTTAAGTCTCTATGTTTGGCAGTGTTATCATACCTTTTAGATGATGATGATGCTGGTGGAGTAAGCTCAGTGAAGTCGAAGCTGGGATCATTTCTCTTTCCCAGCTTGGTCACTGATGAACCTGGAAAAATGGGAAAAAGGGGGAAAAGACACATCATGCTGCTTTTTATACCGTGAGCTGTGGTCAGCCCATTTATCCTGCATGTTGTGTGGCAACTTGGACACTATTGGATTAACGCCATGAGCAGTACTAGGTACTCAGTCCTGAGAGACGTGGGTCTAATTTTGCCAATTCTATTTCCTTTAGCAGGTCGCTCAGATCTTGAAGTTTCCTATTGTCCTTTTTAGTTATCTTTGGGAAAGTTTGCAATCTTTTAAATAAGGCACCTTCTATGGCTTCTGAGCTGCCATAGGTTTGCTCCAGTCTTTCCCAGGCTGCAATAAGACCTGCATCAGAATAATCCACATGAACTGCCCTTATTGTCTTTATGCGCTCTGCTGATTCAGGGCCTAACCAGTTTAACCAGCAAATCCAGTTGTTCCTTGCCAGTGAGATTAAGGTCTTAGATCACTGCTTGAAAGGTCGATTTCCATGCTCTATAATTCTCGGCACGATCATCAAACTTCGTAAGACTAATGTTTATCAACTCCCGACGAATCATGTATCTGGCAAAGTCAGACATGTCCGATCTCCCGGCATTGTTGCAGGATGAACTTGTGGATCCTTCGGGATGTAAGTTCTGCTTATATGACTGCGACAAATCAGGACGAAATGATGCGGCATAAGGGTTAAACTGCGATTTAGTCTCTATAGGTTCTGCTGGTTGTGGCCTAAATTGTGAGTTAATGCTGGAAGTTACCTTGTCGGCAATAGGTGGCGACATTTCTTGATTTGCGGGCGCATCGATGTTAGAAACTGGAGGTGGTACTGATGCAGATTTTAAATGACTTAGTACGTAGTTAGAAGTGCGATCAGCTGGGTCTTCCATTTCTGCTGGAATAAGACAATCCAAATTATCTTCTTGTCCCAATGCTTGTTCAGAACCTTCAGTTTAGCAAGGGCTGTTGCTTCTTCCCTTTCGCTTGGAGTATTTTTAATTTCCTCTGAGCTTCCATTCTGCTTCTTTGGGCCTCCATCTCATTTCTTTGAGCCTCCTTTTGGCTTCTGCTGCCACTTCGCCTCCATTTTAGCAAAGGAGCTTTTTACTTTAGCTTCCTCTGCAGCCACTCGGATCTCCAGTATCTTGTCGGACAATGTTGAGTTCCTGGAGTGAAATGATCTGGAAGACGAGGATATGCTTCTGGTCGATTTTGTGCGATGTGACCTGGTTTCTTGGAGGTGAGCGATGCGGAGTTCTGCTTTATCTTGGGCATATCGTACTAATGTGGTCTTTTCTTGGAGAAGAGTTTCTCTTTCAGCTAGTTCTGCTGAGGCATCTTCCATGTTACACCTACTCAGGAATGTTATATACCTTGCAGACAGCTTCTGGTAGCGATCATAGGCGGCAGATAAACTCTTCAATTTGGCGGTTAAATGTGCGGCGTCGCTGTGAGAGCATGGAAGAACTGCTAAATCATGATCAACTCTGCCCCATAAATGTTCTAGTTTATCATGTAACTCGTTTCTAGTCATCTCAAAGTTCTCTCTGGCCTTTTGTGTCGGCCGGGCTACACGTTTGGATCGTACATCTTGTTCTGCATAAGTGCGGACTCTGCTCCTGTAGCATCTATGGTATCAGGAATTTGATGTGTTTCACTTGCAGATGGGTCCACGGTGCTTTTAGTGGACATGTTTTAGCCAAAAGGTAGACGATTAAGACTTGCTAGCAGACAATGCATATACACACAGAACTTTTAGACTTAGGTCTCTTGTTACTATTCTGCCACCGATATACGTGACGAGATGTATCTGAGGGGTGTGATCACGAATCTCTATATAAACAATGGCGGATAGCGTTAACTCGCCAGCTCGTGCTCCAATCTCTATCAGTGGCGCGTGGTGGTCCGGAATTATGATGCAGTAATAAATTCAACAGGCTTTATTACAGTACCTTGATGAGACAAGATGTCAAGGAAGTTGAAGAAATGGAGATGAGGTAAAGGTGAAGACTGTAGAAGAAGCGGTTATAGCAGCACCAGATTAGAGACGGTAGGAGCTCCAAGCTGGAGGTAACAAGAGAATCCTTTCTCCAGCTCTGCAGCACATGTGTCAAACCAAGATGGCCAGAGTACAAGACAGGAAAAGCCAGCCAAAGAAAGGAGGAGCTTAGGCAGAGAGGTATTATGGGAAACACCATAACAAATATTAGAGTGCAATACAAATGTGGTGCCCTGAGGGTCCAGTCGCCACAGAGATGTTGCATCTCACCCAGAGGTATGACACCTGACTCTCAGGTAAGGAGGAAGCACCCCATTGACTCCATCACCGCATCCACACACCTCATGCCAGTGCTGAGCATCAGGCTGGTTAGGAAAGGGTGTAGAAGTGGGTGGGTGGAGCCAGCAGAAGCATGAGGCTGCAGCATGTTTAGTCTAGAGTTTCAGTTGGAGACAGGCAGGCAGTGTGTGGGTACTGCCTGGCCTGCAGCTCTTCTGAGTTCACCTCAGGAGCCTTGCTGAGAGAGAGAAAGGGTCCTGGCTGAGACAGCAATTGAAGCTGTGCCCCCATCCTGAAAAAGGAAGGACCAGGCAAATATCGGGGAACGGTCCCTAGACTGGTGGGTCAGTTCAACGCCACTAGTAACACCGAGTATAGTGGGACTTTTCAAGGGCCACTAGCCGCCATATTCCCATCCGGGAGGAAGCCAGGGATCAAGTACGTCCAGGCATCCGACGGTGTCCCGGTCTCCGTGAAGAGGAGAGCCATGCACCGGGACGTCGGGTCGTACTTGTAAACTGAAAGGATCCAATACTACCTCGTCTGAGGGCTCTGTGGTAGGGAGGTGCAGAGAGGAGTAAGGAGTGTAGCACCAAGAACCGGAAAGGAACATAAAGGGAGTCTTTGGGAGTGCGACCAATCTACCTGAGGGTTACTGGACTACTCACTGGAAGGACACAGTGCCCGGCTGGAATCTGTACTGCACTTAACAGACTTTGAGTAAACCTTTGAAACTGCAACAGAACTGTTTCCCTGATTCTTCCAGCGACGCACACTCCATTCTGCTACATCTATCCTGCACCATAGCTTTACCTTACATCTTCCTATCCTGGAAGGACACAGTCTTGCCTTTAGAAGACTTATCATCTAGCTGCACAACACCATCCCTTCCAGAGGACCTGCACAGCAGCGCTGGTCACCCTGACCAGGTACTACAGGTGGCGTCACGACAAACTACACGAACATTTAATCCCCTGTAAATACATCCCCATTATAGTGACGCCCAGGGCCACGGACCGAGCTGCAGCTACCGTGACATCCCTCATAAAAATCAACGGGCTCGGTGCTGAGTACCCACGGCCCTGGCGGCGGCTCATCTTTGGCGTCACGAACAGGATTCTGAAGTTAGCTATAAGCGAGTGACTTTGCGGCCATTTACCGCCATTTTGCCGCCATATTCACGCCCTGAGGCGCTGGTGAAGAAGGAGGGCGTGCTTTCGTGGGCGTGCGCTCACTCTGAGGCGCGAAAGAAATGCCCTCCTACCCTAAGTGTTACTGCACTAACCGGACATGCCCATCAGCAAGGAAATCCGCCTCCTGGTCCCAAATGAAGTGAAGAGAGGAAAAGAAAACCCCGCCCCCTTGACAGAGAGCGGGACCCTCCTGATAAAGAAGATCTCCCCACCGCTGAGCCTCCCGTGCTGCAGGAAGATGTCTGCACCCTTCCTGACCCTGCTGCAGACGCCGAACTAGTGGAACTGGCCCGGCACCAGGCGGAAGCCGAGAACATGGAGCGGAGAAATCAATTGGCTCGGTGCTGAGTACCCCACGGCCCTGGCGGGCGGCTCACAAACAATGGTCAGTAGATGGCAGCAAAGTATAACAAATACAATAGATGATGTTAAATATATACAATTACATGAATGTCCATGTATGTCTGAAAATCTATCAGAATAACTGAAACAGTACAAATGGGCTGCATGGTCGAGTCGCCAATTAGAAAGCCATTACTGCGCAAATGCCACAAAGTATCTGGCCTACAATACGCAAAACAGCACAGAGACCAGCCTCAAAACTTCTGGAACAAGGTCATTTGGAGTGATGAGACAAAAATTGAACTTTTTGGCCACAACCATAAAATGCTACATTTGGAGAGAGGTCAACAAGGCTTATGATGAAAGGAACACCATTCCTACTATAAAGCAAGGAGGTGGATCGCTGATGTTTTGGGGATGTGTGAGCTACAAAGGCACAAGAAACTTGGTCAAAGTTGAAGGAAAGATGAATGCAGCACGTTATCAGCAAATACTGAAGGCACATTTGCAATCATCAGCCTGGAAGCTGCTCTTGGGACGTATTTGGACGTTTCAACATGAAAACGATCGAAAACACAAGGCCAAGTCGAGCTGTCATTGGCTGCAGCAGAACAAAGTGAAGGTTCTGGAGTGGCCATCTCAGTCTCCTGACCTCAATATCATTGAACTACTCTGGGGAAATCTCAAGCACACAGTTCATGCTAGACAGCCCAGGAATTTACAGGAACTGGAGGCTTTTTGCCAAGAAGAGTGGGCAGATTTACCATCTGAGAAATTAAAGAACCTCATCCACAACTACCACAAAAGACTTCAACCTGTGTTATGATTTGGGAGCTGAGGAGGACAGGAGCAAAAAACAGCCAAGGCAAGCCGAACACCAAAGAGGGGTTGGGAACTAAAAGGTTGCAGACCGCTAAACTAACCGCACAACGAAAAGCAGCCGTGGGACGTACCTACGGTGACCTAGACGCCTCGACACAGCCGGAGAGATTAGCTACACCTGAAGATAAAAAGAGGAAAGCTAACTGCCCCGGAGTAGAGCCCCAAAGGAATAGGCAGCCCCCACACATATAACGGCGGTTAGACAAGATGAAATACAAACGCAGGTAGAAAATAGAGTAAGAAAACGCTGGGGCCAAAAGCTATCTAGACAGGACCGGATAGGAAAGAATACTGTCTGCAACCCAGCAAAACCCTAGGAAAAATTCCAACACTTCCAAAATTCCAAGTCTTTACCAAAGAACTTTTATCATACTCACCCGGGTGGATGGTCAGCTGCGGTCCAGTCCGATTGTGTCGCAGGTCCGGTGCCTCCCTGGCATTGCGCTTCTGCGCAGGCATACTTATCTGCCCTGTTGAGGGCAGAGCAGAGTACTGCAGTGCGCAGGCACCGGGAAAGATCAAAGAGGCCCAGCGCCTGCGCACTACAGTACTTTGCTCTGCCCTCACCAGGGCAGATACTGTAAGAACGCCGGCGCAGAAGCGCGATGCTGGGAGCGAGGAAGCAAGCAGGAGGGCAGCGTCACAAGAAGATGGGAGGTGCCGGAAGCAGACCTGCGACACCCATCGGACCGGCCCGCCGCCCCCCCGGGTGAGTATAATAAAACTTATTTTTCTTATCTTTCAGGTTGGATTGGGGCTTATCTACAGCATTATAGAATACTGTAGATAAGCCCTGAAAGGCAGTGGCCGCATCTTATAGCGGCCAGAACAGGTGACAGGTTCCCTCTGACTACTCTGACTCATCTCTGACTCCTCTCTCCTCTACCCCTTACTTCTCTCAGTACACAACAACTCAAAAAACAAAATATACATGTAAAGTGAAAAGACAATCGTAATAAATAATAACAATTAGAGTTGAAATAATTTCACTGGCTAAACATGTATAACATGGATGTAATAAAGGGCATATCGGGAAAATACATTGAAAACTAAAGAAAAAACGACTTTAGAACCCAAACTGGTACTAAAATATATTTTATTAATTAATCAAAGATAAACAAGAAAAAACAACGGTTCTCTCACTATAAGGCCGGGTCACACTTGCGAGAAACTCGCACGAGTCTCACATCTCAATACCCGCACTGCCACTGGCACTCAGAACCAGAGTGTGTGGCTGCATGTATTTCTATGCAACTGAACGCTCCGGTCCGAGTGCCTGCGGCAGTGCCAGGTATTGAGGCGAGAGACTCGTGCGAGTTTCTTGCAAGTGTGACCCAGCCTAACAGAAATTAAAAGGGAGAGGAAGGAGTTTGTGAACATATCTCTACAATGTGGAGAGAGGGGAAAGCATCTACAGTCTCAGAGAGGAAACCGGTTATAATAAGGAAGAAAAGCACAAGGAGAGGAATTTAGTGCAGAATAGAAGTTGTTCTCATATTTGAGCTAATGAAGACAGCAGCACCCCAGATACATGTGTGGAGCCCAGCTTGCTTGGAATCCTAATCTCCAGAAGGGTGCACTGAAGGTAACCACCACTAGAGGTCCTGTATACACATTCACACCCTTCACCCATCCATAGAGCCACCAGAGGGAGCTGTTTTAGCCATATAAAGGAGGGTGAAGACACTGTAGTTTTCAGTCACCTCAGAGGGTGAAGCAGAGACAGTTAACAGACAGTTATCTAGAGCACAGAGACTCTGAGAGAAGTCTAGCCTAGGCTAACCTAGAAGTTTTCAGTCACCTCAGAGGGTGAAGTGAAGAGCAAGACAGACCTGCTTAGAGAGTGTTGTGAGCGCAGAGAGCGCAGAAGAAAGTGTGCAGTCTGGCACAAGGAGCAGAGCTCAAAAGAGAGAGTTCAGCTGTTTAAGAAGGAACCTGAAGTCTGCAGCTTGAAGCTTAGTTCAAAAGTGTGGAGGCTAGTACAAGTGGAAAGAAAGTCACTCCAGCCTAGTCAGAGCTGAGTCAAGTGAGTGCAGCTCAGTGAGCAAGCGTGCCAATGCATAGAGAGCGGTGAAGAAGAAGGAGAAGCAGTCCACCGTCTGCTAGTGTGTGATCGTGTGAGGACATTAGTGGGACGAAAGGCGAGTGGGAAAGCGAGTGAGGGACAGAGGAGCTTATACAGCTCATCCCAATTATTACCACCGGACACCAGGGTCTGAGCCTATAGGATCTCCACGACCCATTAGGAGAACACCGGAGTTCCTGGAGGACTACAAGTCCCAGGAGTACCACAGAGCTGACACGTAACCGGGCCAGGGGAACGGAGTCCTGCAAGAAGGACGCTGCAAGCAGGGACTGTGTACTTCGGGAAAAGGTCCAATCACAAGGTCAGCCAGGTGCAGGATGGAGGCCAAGCTAGGCCCAGCTACAAGCAGGCCAAGACTTAAACACATAAAGGCAAGGAGAAAGGAGGCCACACACCTACTCAGTGGAGGAAACTGGATGTGCACCCTTCACCCTACAGTGCTCCGGGAGTGCCTGCAACATCTTCAGTAAAGGTACAGAAAGAGACTTATGTGTGTGTGTCCATCTGTAATGTATGTAGTACAGTTCATATAGCGTCTTGTGCTTGGGTGCGATGAAAACACAGGAGTCACAGGTTTGATATAGAAAAGTCCTGTATTACTTCATACAAGTTGGCAGAAATAGTCACACAGTTTTGCAGACACAGAAACAGGAGACACAGCAGGCCAGAGTAACTTAAGCTCAGCAATCAC
>JARQOD010009866.1:0-29624 GCA_033576555.1 Oophaga sylvatica
GCTCAGGACAAATTGCACAAAAACTTTTGGGGTCTTGTTACCCTTGGGAAAATAAAAATTGGGGTGAAAAGATCATTTTTGTGGAAAATATATGAATTTTTATTTTCACGGTTCTATGTTATAAACTTCTGTGAAGCACTTGGAGGTTCAAAGTGCTCACCACACATCTAGATAAGTTCCTTAGGGGGTCTAGTTTCCAAAATGGGGTCACTTGTGGGGGGTTTCCACTGTTTAGACACATCAGGGCCTCTACAAACACGACATGACGTCCAGCCAATTCTGCGTTGAAAAAGTCAAACAGCGCTCCTTCCCTTCCAAGCTCTGCCATGCACCCAAACAGTGGTTTACCCCCACATATGAGGTATCACCATGCTCAGGACAAATTGCACAAAAACTTTTGGGGTCTTGTTACCCTTGGGAAAATAAAAATTGGGGTGAAAAGATTGTTTTTATGGAAAAAATATGATTTTTTATTTTCACTGTTCTATGTTATAAACTTCTGTGAAGAACTTGAAGGTTCAAAGTGCTCACCACACATCTAGATAAGTTCCTTAGGGGGTCTAGTTTCCAAAATGGGGTCACTTGTGATGGGTTTCCACTGTTTAGACACATCAGGGCCTCTACAAACGCGACATGGCGTCCAGTCAATTCTGCGTTGAACAAGTCAAATGGCGCTCCTTCCCTTGCGACCTCTGCCGTGCGCCCAAAAAGAGGTTTACCCCCACATATGGGGTATCGGCTTATTCAGGAGAAATTGCACAACAAATTTTGTGGTTCATTTTTTCTTTTAACAGTTGTGAAAAGAAAAAAAATTGGTTCCGAAGTAAAGTTTTTGCAAAAAAAGTTAAATGTTAATTTTTTCCTTCCACATTGCTTCAGTTCCTGTGAAGCACGTAAAGGGTTAATAAACTTCTTGATGTGGTTTTGAGCACCTTGAGGGTGCAGTTTTTAGAATGGTGTCACTTTTGGGTATTTTCTATCGTATAGACCCTCAAAGTGACTTCAAATGTGATGTGGTCCCTTAAAAAAAAATGGTGTTGTAAAAATGAGAAATCGCTGGTCAACTTTTAACCCTTATAACTTCGTAACAAAAAAAAATGTTGTTCCCAAAATTGTACTGATGTAAAGTAGACATGTGGGAAATGTTAGTTATTAAGAAATTTGTGTGACATATCTCTCTGATTTAAGGGCATAAAAATTGAAAGTTTGAAAATTGTTAAATTTTCAAAATTTTCGCCATATTTCCATTTTTTTCATAAATAAACACAAGTCATATTAAAGAAATTTTACCACTAACGTGAAGTACAATATGTCACGAAAAAAACTGTCTCAGAATCAGCTGGATTCGTTAAAGCATTCCCGAGTTATAGCCTCATAAAGGGACAGTGGTCAGAATTGTAAAAATTGGCACGGTCATTAAGCTGCAAAATGGCTCTGTCACTAAGGGGTTAAAGGTGTAAATTCGTAGCAAAAAAATGCGTATTTTTTACAACAAATTTACACCTTTAATTAACCCCTACATGTGTCAAATTTTGCACACATACACTCATGTAATTGTTAGTGAAAACCATATATCAAACTACATGAAATGACATGGTTAACTCTATGTAAACCATGTGTCATTTCATGTCGGGTGGTTCTGTATTTTTACAAAAGCCGGCATTGCCCGGCAATTGAATCAGAGGCTATTTTACTATGTAGAAGTGTATGAACTATAAATATATGTATATATATATGTCACAATGACATGTGTATATATATATATATATATATATATATATATATATATATATACATATATATACATATATATATACATATATACATGTATATATATATATATATATGTATTCTATGTGTGTATATCTAGTGTTTACAAGGAAAGAAAGAGGTTTTTTTCGTTCCGATATTTCTGTCCCATTGACTTGCATTGGGTTTCCGGTATCGGATCGGCGATGCCCGATACTTTTTGAGTATTGGGCCGATCCAATCCGATCCGATATTTCGGGATATCGGGCAGTATCGCTCAACACTAGTGAGGAATATGATCCTGTCTGCAACATTCAAGACAGATTGGTGAGTGGAGAGTTTGGTAAGAGGGAGACCAATTAGTAGAGAGTTACAATAGTCTAGACGAGAATGAATAAGAGAAACAGTAAGAGTTCTTGCAGAGTCGAAAGTAAGAAAGGGTCGAATTCTAGAAATGTTTTTGAGGTGCAGATAAAAAGAGCAAGCCAGTGATCTGATGGGGGTGAATAAAAGCTTGGAATCAAGTATGACCCTAAGGCTACTTTCATTCATCAGGTTTTTTCCGTCAGGTGCGATCCGGCATGGCGCCGGAGCGCCGGATTCGGCTCAAATTATGTAAAAACAGATGAAACGGATCCGGTTTTCTGCCGGATCCGTCTAGCAGTTTTGGCAAAAACCACATCCGTTTCGTCCGTTTTTTTATCCGTTTTTCGACGGATTACGATGGATCCGATTTTTAAAAACGCCCCTGGGGGCTCCCAAATGTGATTGGCTACTGAAAACCTATATATACAGTGTTCCTACAGCCCATCTTTGACAGGTTGTAGAGGAGCAAGTGCAGGTTTGGAGAGAAGAGGAAGTGGCTGGCGAGTATGAATGTTGTGATAGCAAACATTCTGAAGAATTTGGTGGATTTCACTGTTGAGGCGAATCATTTGAAAACGATTGTTCTGGAGGAGGAGAGAGAGACAGCAGCGCATCATGCATCAGCGCCGACGACGTTTGTGGATCCACCCCATCACAGCCCAGAGAATGACGCGTGGGATGTATTCTACACTATACATGGAGCTACGAGGAAACCCTGAGAAATTTTTCTCTTATGTTCGGATGCAAATGGAGAAATTTGATGTATTCGTGGAACGAATTGGAAACCTCATCAGAAGAAGAGACACATATTGCCGCTTCTCCATTTCACCGGTGAAGCGTCTGATTGTGACTCTTCGGTAAGCCATATTTATTGGATCTCCTCCTCTTAAAGCACACTTGTGATGAGTGCTGTGCTGGAATTGCTGTCCTCATCTCTTTTTTTTGTACTGCTGAAAGCCCTCCTTCTCTCTGCAGCTCTCATACTTCTCCCCAACCCCCAGCCTGCACTCAGGGAGTGTAATGTGAGCTGCCAGTGCTGGAAGTTTTCCCGCTTCACCGCAGGGGTCCTGCATTGTCTGCACACGTGCTTTCTTCCTATAGCAGCCATTTTGGAGAATTCATTCTTTTTTGGTTAATAACACGGTGGGAGCATTCGCTAGAAACACGAAAGTTACTGTGTTGAACCATGCGCCGACGGGCATCGTTCCCGTGGTACTGGTAAACCCGTAACTCCAACAGAACCCGAGAAATGGAATTCTCGGGTGCCCCATGTACTAGCCCACCCAAGTGTGGGCTCATTGGAACCGTCATTTTGGAGTGAGATCATTGATAGGTCTGCCGTTATTCTGCTAGGTTCACAGGACGAGTTATGAACCTTATGATATTGCAGAGCTCAAACCATAGCTTGCAGCCAGGGGAGGTGGCCAGAAAACCAGCCCTTTTTGTGAGGTCAGAAGCTGACATGCATAAGTCTTGCAGGGAAGTTCCTTAGGCACTTTCTGCTGGGATGTCCTGACTAACAGATCTGCAAATGAACTTTGACGTGTGGCTCCTTCCCCCAGCCTGGCTTGTCTTGCCTGTAACTATCATGTGAGTTATCTTTCATTCTTAATCCCATTTTATTTTATAACTGCATCTGTACATAACGATATTGTCTCAGTTTGTTATATCTTTTTATATTATATAAGCACTGCCTGATTTTTTAAGGAATAAACCTATAAATTTATTAGTTTGTTTCTCCTGCTCTATAAACGAATTTGCACGTGCCTGAAGCACTACGCTACTGTTTTGGGGTTGCTACGGACCCTCTTGATAAATTGTTCATCAAAAGCCGTAGCTGGTGGCAGCTAAAAGGAAGGGGTGTAAAGTGTTAATCTATTGGGTGACGCTGGCAGTGACGGAGCGGGGTTTATAAGGGTACTGCCTGGCTGCAGCCAGGAGTAATTATAATTCCCTCACTGCAGCGTGCCCAATAGCCAGCACACATCCAAGTGACCCGTCTGGCGACCAATTATCCTAGGTGCAGTTCCCTGACTGACCTGAGGGTAAGGGGGGCGCCAGAGAGCTGCAAGTTCCTAAGTGGAAGTGGGATAATTATAAATCCCTGCAGTTTACTGGGTCGGACGGCAGCAGCCGTCGTGTGTGTGCGCGTTTTCGTCACATTTGCAGCACGGAGGGATCACAAGCCGTGATACCCCGGGCTACCGTGTGGCGGACCGTGTGCCCGTTCATCACATATTGGTGGCAAGCGGTGGGATTATAGAGCATTAGTGATCTGGTTTGAGCAATCATTGCATTCACTAAAAAAAAAAAAAACTTGCACGGTTCTTCAGCGACCCTGCAGCTAAAGTTTTGGAGAACAGACTCAGTGTTTATTAGTCCTGAGACAATTGTGTGTACTTGCGGTTACCCCTCCCTTCTCTTTGTTTTTCTATCCTATCTTTTATTTGGCAACCATGGCTACAAGAGGAGCAAGTTGGTTCGAAAAGCAGAACAGGGACACTCTTGTGGGAATCTGCGTGTACCACGGCCTTGACCACAAGAACCAAACCAAAGCCCGACTGGTCCAGGCCCTGAAGGAGCTGGGCGAGCATCGGAGCGTGGCAGGCGCAGGAGCCGGCCCAAGCCAAGGTGGTGACGCAGGAGCAGAGGCCCAACCCCTGACTGCTTACGCCCAGAGAGAGGTGGACCCTTACCTGCAGGCGGCCCTGGAGGGACTCACCGCTGACAACCGGGAAGAATGACTGAGGCTGATCCAGCAAGCTCAAGAGAGAGCCGACCAGCGAGAGGCCAAACAGCGAGAGGCTGAGAGAGCCGAGCGCCAAGCCCAGCGAGAGGCCGATCGGGAGGCTGAGAGAGCCGAGCGGGAAGCTCAGAGAGCCCATGAACTGGAGCTGCTCAGACAAGGGGCAATGCCCTCCACAGCCCAGAGCGGTACACCCAGCAGCTCTCAGAGTCCCAAGCCCCGGCCGGAGCACTTTCCCGTGCTGGAAAAGGACGGAGACTTGGACACTTTTCTGCGGGCCTTTGAGAAAGTCTGCAGACAGTACCGGCTGCCTGCCGACCAATGGGCCAGGTACTTGACCCCCGGGCTGAAGGGCAAAGATTTGGAGGCGTTCGCTTCCCTCGCACCAGATCAAGACAGTGACTATGAAGCCATCAAGCAGGCCCTGATTGCCAAGTACCAGCTAACCCCTGAGGTATACCGAAAGAAGTTCCGGAACCTCCAACGTGGCCCACACGACAGTTATAGCGATGTGGTGCAAGGACTCAGGACCCACTTTGACCAGTGGATCCAGGGACTGTCAGTTGACACCTATGAGGAGCTGAAAGACCTGATGATCAAAGACCAGTTCCTGCATCTGTGCCCAGCTGAGGTCCGACAGTTCATCCTGGACCGAGAACCGGAGGACGCGGTCACAACAGCCCGGATCGCCGACAGCTATGAGGCCAACCGGAAACCCGAGGTGCGGAAGGCCGTCACCACCCGTTGGGGAGGGGGTAAGCCTGCAACCAACCCCAGTGCCCCTGCCAGCCGTCCCTCTGGAGGCACTATCCCCCTTTGCCAGCGCCCGGCCTACATCAGACCCCCGCCAGTGTTTCTCCTGTAAAAGGACTGGACACATCAGCGCCACCTGTCCGGAGAGGCCGAAGAACCCCACAGCCAAGGCCTCCGGGCCCAACGCCTCTGTTCTTTTGGTGGGTGGTGTGGTGGGGAGGGTTGATGACAACGTGCAGCCCGTCCGCGTGGGGGCCCGTCTTGCTACAGGCCTCAAGGACACCGGGGCTGAACGAACCCTCATCCGACCCGAACTGGCGGCCCCTGAAGAGTTGATTCCGGGGAAAACCTTAACTGTCACAGGGATTGGGGGCGTCCACTACCCCTTGCCGATAGCCCGAGTTTTCATTGACTGGGGTACCGGGAGCGGGGTGAAGGAAGTGGGGGTGTCCGAAAACCTGCCCACTGATGTTTTATTGGGGACTGATCTGGGGAGGATGGTGGCGTACTATGTCCCTTACACCCCTTCCCAATCTGATGATAAGGTTAACGTTAACCATGATGTTGATGTTGATGATGATGGGAAACTGATTGTGTTACCTGCTAATGATTTGCGAAGTGATGATGCAACTGATAACCTTTCTTTCCCTAGGACTGATGTTGATAGTGATGTATCTGTGCCATCTGAATCTGTTAACCCTTTTTCTGAAGTGGTAGATGTGTCCACAGGTACAGGAGCGTTCAGTCCCGTCGTTTTGCGGAGTGAGACGGCTGAGGAACCCCTAGCAGGAGCAAGCGACAGTGCTCAAGGAAATGGGGAGGTGCATGGGAACCGGGAGGAAGGTGACGCCATGACACTGACCAGTGCCACCGAGGAAGGTAACTGGCCCATAAGTAGCACTGCTCCTGAAGTGTTGGGGGTGGATGGGGAGGTAGAGCCCATAGCAGCGCAGGCTGATGGGTCTATAGAAATCCCCGGGGAGACTGCATATGTAGCTGCTGTCACCCGCAGTCAGAGTGCCCGGATCGCAGGTAGCGCCCTGCCATCTGGACCCTCCTCCGCTACAGGAGAGACTGAACCAGAGGTGGACCCAGAGCCGGTCCCAGAGGGTCCCAGTGAGGAAGGAACCCTGACGTCACTTCTGGCTGCCTCCAGCCAGGAGTTCCAGGCCGCTCTGCACTCAGATGCGAGCCTGGGGAACTTGAGGCACCTCGCCGAGACGCCCACCTCCGTGACTGATAAGGAGAGGGTGTTCTGGGAACGAGGAAGGTTGTACCGGGAGACAGTACCCGGAGGTTCCCAAAAGGAGTGGTTGAGGGAAAAACAGCTGGTCGTCCCGCACCAGTTCCGAGGTGAGTTGTTGAGGATTGCCTATGAGATTCCACTTGCTGGACACTTGGGGATTAGCAAAACTAAGGCACGGCTGTCTCAACACTTCTATTGGCCCAAGATGGGGACAGATGTGACTAACTACTGCCGCTCCTGTATCACCTGTCAAAGAGTGGGGAAGGCAGGGCCTGCTCTTAAGGCTCCCCTGATCCCGTTGCCAGTGATAGAGGAGCCTTTCCAGAGGATCGCGGTGGACATTGTGGGCCCGCTGGCCGTCCCCAGCAACTCTGGAAAGCAATACATCCTGACTGTGGTAGACTACGCTACCCGGTACCCGGAGGCGGTAGCTCTGTCCTCAACTAGGGCAGATAAGGTGGCAGATGCACTGGTGACCATCTTTTCACGGGTAGGATTTCCCAGGGAGATGCTTACCGATCAAGGGACCCAATTTATGTCTCGCCTAATGAAGGCTCTCTGCAGCAAAATGCAGGTGACGCGTATGGTATCGAGTGCGTATCACCCACAGACCAATGGTTTGTGTGAGCGCTTTAACGGTACCCTCAAACAGATGCTCCGCATGCTGGTTGAGACCCAGGGACGCGATTGGGAGCGGTACCTCCCACACCTGCTATTTGCCTACAGAGAAGTCCCGCAGGCCTCGACGGGGTTCTCCCCCTTCGAGCTCCTGTATGGTAGGCGAGTCCGGGGACCCCTTGGGTTGATAAGAGAATCCTGGGAAGATGAGCCAAACCCCACGGAAGTGTCCATCATGGATTATGTCATGCGCTTCCGCGACAAGATGCAGACCTTGACGCAGTTGGTGCATGACAACATGACGCAGGCTCAGGCTGACCAGAAGCACTGGTACGACCAGAACGCCCGGGAGCGGACCTACCAGGTGGGTCAAAAGGTGTGGGTGCTGGTCCCCGTACCAAAGGATAAGCTTCAGGCAGCCTGGGAAGGCCCGTACGTCGTGCACCAACAGCTCAACCCAGCCACCTACGTGGTCACGCTTGACCACACTCGGGGTAGGCGCAAGGCCTTTCACGTCAACATGATGAAGGCCCATCACGAACGTGAAGCCTGCGTTCTACCGGTCTGCAATCTGCCCGAGGACGGGGAAGAGGATTCCCTCCTAGACATGCTGGCCCAAGCTAATGCCAATGGGTCCATTGAGGACATGGAGGTAAATGCCTCGCTAACCGTCTCCCAGCGGTTGCAGTTGCTGACCACTCTGGAACCCTTCCGGGCCGAGTTCACGAACCGACCCGGAAGGACCGAGTTGGCAGTCCACGAGGTGGACACCGGGAATCATGCCCCGTTACGGCGGACACCTTATCGGATCTCTGAGGAAGTGCAGCAGATTATGCGCCAGGAGATCCATGAGATGTTGCAGCTGGGGGTGATCCGGCAGTCCAAAAGCGCGTGGGCCTCACCTGTAGTTCTCGTGCCAAAAAAGGATCGGACCACCCGGTTCTGCGTGGACTACAGGGGGCTCAACGCCATCACTACCTCTGATGCGCACCCAATGCCACGCATCGAGGATCTGCTGGAGCGGTTGGCGAATGCCAAGTACATATCCATCATGGATCTGAGCCAGGGATACTGGCAGATTCCCTGAGCCCTGCGGCGCAGGAGAAATCTGCCTTTATCACACCTTTTGGACTGTACGAGTCCACGGTCATGCCTTTCGGCATGAAGAATGCCCCTGCCACTTTCCAGCGGATGGTCAACCACCTGCTTCAGGGACTGGAGGAGTACGCTGTGGCGTACCTGGACGACATTGCCGTCTTCAGTTCCACCTGGGAGGAACACCTTCAGCATCTCCAGGAGGTGCTCAAGCGTATTCACCAGGCAGGTCTGACCATCAAGCCGGGAAAATGCCAGATGGGCATGAGGGAGGTCCACTACCTGGGGCACCGGGTAGGCGGGGGTTCCATGAGTCCAGAGCCCGAGAAAGTGGACATGATCGTGTCCTGGCCCACCCCCAGGACCAAAAAAGCAGGTGAAGTCCTTCCTGGGCACTGCAGGGTACTATAGGCGTTTCGTACCGAACTATAGCGCCATTGCAAAACCCTTGACGGACCTCACCAAGGGCGGTCTACCCCAAACAGTCAACTGGACAGATGGCTGTGAGGCGGCATTCCGAGCTTTGAAAACAGCCCTGTGCAGCTCTCCAGTGTTGAAAGCCGTCGACAGCAGTCGGCCATTCCTGGTACAGACTGACGCCAGCGAATTTGGCCTCGGTGCTGTACTCAGCCAGGTTGATTCGGGGGACCAGGAGCACCCCGTGTTGTACCTGAGCCGGAAACTTCTGCCAAGGGAAGTGGCATACTCCACCATCGAGAAGGAGTGCCTGGCCATGGTCTGGGCACTGCAACGTTTGCAGCCCTACCTGTACGGGCGCACCTTCAAGGTGGTCACCGACCACAACCCTCTGAGCTGGCTGCACACAGTGTCCAACACCAATGGTAGGTTGCTACGCTGGAGCCTTGCCCTGCAGTAGTATGATTTTGCCGTACAACACAAGAAAGGCAGTGATCATGGGAATGCTGATGGGTTATCACGACGTGGGGAACCTGCTGAGGTGCGCATGTCGGATTACCGACAGGTCATGCCTCCGTAGCGCCCTCTAAGGGGGGGAGGTGTGATGAGTGCTGTGCTGGAATTGCTGTCCTCATCTCTTTTTTTTGTACTGCTGAAAGCCCTCCTTCTCTCTGCAGCTCTCATACTTCTCCCCAACCCCCAGCCTGCACTCAGGCAGTGTAATGTGAGCTGCCAGTGCTGGAAGTTTTCCCGCTTCACCGCAGGGGTCCTGCATTGTCTGCACACGTGCTTTCTTCCTATAGCAGCCATTTTGGAGAATTCATTCTTTTTTGGTTAATAACACGGTGGGAGCATTCGCTAGAAACACGAAAGTTACTGTGTTGAACCATGCGCCGACGGGCATCGTTCCCGTGGTACTGGTAAACCCGTAACTCCAACAGAACCCGAGAAATGGAATTCTCGGGTGCCCCATGTACTAGCCCACCCAAGTGTGGGCTCATTGGAACCGTCATTTTGGAGTGAGATCATTGATAGGTCTGCCGTTATTCTGCTAGGTTCACAGGACGAGTTATGAACCTTATGATATTGCAGAGCTCAAACCATAGCTTGCAGCCAGGGGAGGTGGCCAGAAAACCAGCCCTTTTTGTGAGGTCAGAAGCTGACATGCATAAGTCTTGCAGGGAAGTTCCTTAGGCACTTTCTGCTGGGATGTCCTGACTAACAGATCTGCAAATGAACTTTGACGTGTGGCTCCTTCCCCCAGCCTGGCTTGTCTTGCCTGTAACTATCATGTGAGTTATCTTTCATTCTTAATCCCATTTTATTTTATAACTGCATCTGTACATAACGATATTGTCTCAGTTTGTTACATCTTTTTATATTATATAAGCACTGCCTGATTTTTTAAGGAATAAACCTATAAATTTATTAGTTTGTTTCTCCTGCTCTATAAACGAATTTGCACGTGCCTGAAGCACTACGCTACTGTTTTGGGGTTGCTACGGACCCTCTTGATAAATTGTTCATCAAAAGCCGTAGCTGGTGGCAGCTAAAAGGAAGGGGTGTAAAGTGTTAATCTATTGGGTGACGCTGGCAGTGACGGAGCGGGGTTTATAAGGGTACTGCCTGGCTGCAGCCAGGAGTAATTATAATTCCCTCACTGCAGCGTGCCCAATAGCCAGCACACATCCAAGTGACCCGTCTGGCGACCAATTATCCTAGGTGCAGTTCCCTGACTGACCTGAGGGTAAGGGGGGCGCCAGAGAGCTGCAAGTTCCTAAGTGGAAGTGGGATAATTATAAATCCCTGCAGTTTACTGGGTCGGACGGCAGCAGCCGTCATGTGTGTGCGCGTTTTTATTATTACACCAGAGAACTAATTTAGGTGGTAGAGGTCGTGTGATCTCAGGTGTTTTTGCAATTAGTAGAGTTGGTACTTTTTAGGGTTTTTTGGGATTGCAGTAAGTGTCCTTCCTATCCTTTTCTGTCTAGGAAGATTGGGCCCCAACGTTTGTTCATACTATTTTCTGTCTGTGTCTGTATTTCCTCTTGTCTAACCGCCATTACATGTTTGGGGGCTTCCTATGTTCTTTGGGGATCTGCTCCGGGGCAGATAGCTTTTCCTCTTTCTATCTTTAGGTGTAGTTAACCTCTCAGGCTGTGACGAGGCGTCTAGGACCAACGTAGGTACGCTCCACGGCTGCCTTTAGTTGTGGTGGTTAGTCAGGGTACTGCAATCCAGTAGATTCCAACCTCTCTGGTGTATTGCCGTTTTTGCTTGCTCTCCTCAGCTACCAAATCATAACAGTATCACCGGCCTAACTGAAAATTATATGGTACTCAACAGAAGGGAAAAAATAGTAAAAGGAAAAAGAAAAAAGGAAGTTGTCAGAAATTTTTTTTTTCTCTGTTTGTTGCATTTCCCTCTTTTTCTCTGGGTGCTGAGGATTTTTTTTTCTCTCAATGGAGTTTGCACAGTTGTCTGGCCGTGTGGATCAGCTTGCCACTGAAGTTCGGAGTATTGCTACCTATCTTGCAGGGTTGCCTGTTGTGGAACCTAGGATCCCCATGCCAGATTTGTTTTTAGGGGATCGAGCTAAATTTCTGAATTTCAAAAATAACTGTAAGTTGTTTTTTGCCTTAAAACCTAAGTCCTCAGGGAACGCAGCATAGCAGGTTCAAATTGTCATCTCTCTCCTGCGCGGCGATCCTCAGGATTGGGCTTTTTCACTGACACCTGGGGACCCTGTTTTGAGTAATGTTGATGCATTTTTTCTGGCTCTGGGGTTATTGTATGGTGAACCTAATGTCACTGATCAAGCTGAAAAAACCTTGTTGGCATTAAATCAGGGTCTTGAGGACGCTGAGTTGTACTGTCAGAGGTTTCGAAAGTGGGCAGTCCTGACCAGGTGGAATGATGATGCTTTGGCAGCCCTTTTTCGGAAGGGTCTGTCAGAGAATGTAAAAGATGTTATGGTGGGTTTCCCTGCTCCCTCTGATCTCAATGATTCTATGTCATTAGCGATTCAAATTGACAGACGTTTGCGTGAGCGTAGAGGTATGCGTGGAATAGTGTTGCCTTGTGAACCAGCTTCTGAAGCCATGCAGTGTGATAGAGTGGCTTCTGGGGCACAGCGTCATGAGTTTCGAAAACGCAATGGGTTATGTTTCTACTGTAGTGACGCCTCTCATGCTATTTCAGTCTGCCCTAAGCGGGGAAGACGTTTTGCACGCTCAGTTGTCTTGGGTAGTGTTCAGACTAAATTTCTGTTGACTGTTACCCTGATTTGCTCCCTGTCCACATTTTCTTCTCAGGCTTTTGTTGATTTGGGAGCAGCTATTAACCTGATGGATTTTGATTTTGCTAAACGTTGTGGGTTTCCCTTGATACCCCTACGGAAGTCTATTCCCCTACTGGGGATTGATTCTACCCCTTTGGCTGAGAATAAACCCCAGTTCTCTACTCAGGTGATAATGAGGTTGAACCTGATCATCAGGAGAGTTGCAAATTTTTAGTGCTGTATAATCTGCATGACATTATTGTACTGGGTTTCCCTTGGTTACAGTCTCATAATCCTGTTTTGGATTGGAAATCTGTGTCTGTAACCAGTTGGGGCTGCCAATGTGTTAATGCCAACACTCCTGTTTTTTCTGCCTCTCCCCAGGCTCAGGATGTTCCTGACTTTTTGACTGATTTTTCTGATGTGTTTAGCGAAAGTAAATCTGCATCCTTGCCCCCCCATAGGAGCTATGACTGCGCTATTGAATTAGTGCCTGGTAGTAAATTCCCTAAAGGTCGCCTTTTTAACTTGTCTGTACCTGAACATGACGCTATGCAGTCTTATATCAAGGAGTCATTGGAGAAGGGTCATATCAGACCATCCTCTTCACCCTTGGGTGCCGGTTTTTTCTTTGTGGCCAAAAAGGATGGTTCATTAAGGCAGTGTATTGATTATCGTCTCTTGAACAATATCACTGTGAAATATCAATATCCGTTACCCTTGATTTCTGACCTGTTTTCCAGGGTGAAAAGTACTACTTGGTTTACCAAGCTTGACCTCAGGGGGCGTATAATCTTATTCGCATTAAGCACGGGGATGAATGGAAGACGGCATTTAATACCCCAGAGGGGCATTTTGAGTACCTAGTGATGCCCTTTGGGCTCACTAATGCTCCTTCCGTCTTCCAGTCCTTCATGAATGACATTTTCAGGGATTTTGTGGATAAATTTCTGATTGTTTATTTGGATGATATCTTGATTTTTTCCAATGACTGGGACTCTCATGTGATACATGTTCGGACTGTGTTCCAGATTTTGAGAGAGAATGCTCTGTATGTGAAGGGATCAAAGTGTCTTTTTGGCGTACAGAGGATCTCATTTCTGGGATTCATTTTGTCCCCATCTGCTATTGAAATGGACCCGGTCAAGGTTCAGGCCATCTGTGATTGGGTCCAACCTACTTCATTAAAGGCTCTTCAGAGATTCTTGGATTTTGCCAATTTTTATGGTAAATTTATTGGTAATTTCTCTGTTATTGTTAAACCATTGACTGATTTGACCAAAAAGGGTTCTGATGTGGTGAATTGGCCTCCTGAGGCAGTCTCTGCATTTCAGGAACTTAAGCAGAGATTCACTTCTGCTCCTGTTCTACGGCAGCCTGATGTTTCTCTGCCATTTCAGGTGGAGGTTGATGCCTCTGAAATTGAGGCAGGTGCCGTTTTGTCCCAAAGAGATCCAGAGACCTCTAAAAGTAACCCTTGTGCCTTTTTCTCTCGAAAATTTTCTCCAACTGAACGTAATTATGACGTGGGTAATCGGGAGTTATTGGCCATGAAGTGGGCTTTTGAAGAGTGGAAACATTGGCTGGAGGGAGCCAAACATCAAGTGATGGTCCTCACGGACCATAAGAATCTGGTTTATCTGGAATCAGCCAAGCGACTTAATCCTACACAGGCCAGGTGGGCCTTGTTTTTCACAAGTTTTAATTTTGTGGTTTCCTTTCTTCCTGGCACTAAGAATGTTAAGGCAAATGCCCTCTCGAGGAGTTTCCTTGCGGACTCTCCTGAGTTATCTGATCCTGCTGTTATTTTGAAAGAGGGTGTAGTTCTTTCAGCCATCTCGCCCAATTTGAGACTGGCTCTGGAAGGGTGTCAGGAGGATAAACCCGAGCGCTGCCCTATTGGGAAATTGTTTGTCCCAGACCGGTGGAAAAAGAGTGTGATGTCTGAGATTCATTGTTCCGCGTTGGCCGGTCATCTCGGAATTTTTGGTACCAGAGACTTGGTTAGTCGGTCCTTTTGGTGGCCTACTTTGTCTCGTGACATCAGGGATCTTGTGCAGTCCTGCGGGACTTGCTCTCGCTCCAAGCCTTGCTCTCGCTCTAGTGGTTTGTTGATGCCATTGCCTGTGCCCAAGAGACCATGGACCCATATCTCTATGGATTTCATTTCCGACCTCCCTGTTTCTCAGAGAATGACCGTTATCTGGGTGATTTGTGATAGGTTTTCCAAAATGATACATCTTGTGCCATTACCTAAGTTGCCTTCCTCCTCCGAATTGGTGCCTTTGTTCCTTCAGCACGTGGTTTGGTTACATGGCATTCCTGAGAACATTGTGTCTGACAGAGGAGTCCAGTTTGTTTCCAGATTTTGGAGGACTTTTTGTTCTAAACTTGGTGTTCAATTGTCTTTCTCCTCGGCTTTTCATCCTCAGACCAATGGACAAATTGAGAGAACAAACCAGACATTGGAGACTTATCTGAGATGCTTTGTGTCTGCTGATCAAGATGACTGGGTCTCTTTTTTGCCTTTGACTGAGTTTGCTCTTAATAATAAGGCTAGCTCTGCCATTTTGCTGTCTCCATTTTTCTGCAATTTTGGGTTTCACCCTCGATTTTCTTCGGGACAGACGGAGGCTTCTGTCTGTCCGGGTGTTGACTCTGTTGTGGAGCGTATGCAACAGATTTGGGACCAGGTAGTGGAGAGGTTGTCCCTCTCTCGGGAGAGGGCCCAGCGGTTTGCCAACCGGCATAGAACTGATGGTCCTCGGTTTGAAGTGGGGGACTTGGTCTGGTTGTCCTCGAGAAATATCCCTATGAGAGTTGCATCTCCTAAGTTTAAGCCTAGGTTCATTGGACCTTAAAAGATCACGGAGATTCTTAATCCTGTTTCCTTTCGTTTACTTCTTCCAGGGACATTAAAGATCCATAACGTGTTCCACAAGTCCTTATTGAAGAGGTTTGTCGAGCCAGTTGTTCCTATGGCTGCACCTCCTGACCCTGTTTTGGTTGAGGGCAATCTGGAGTATGTGGTTGAGAAAATATTGGATTCTCGTTTTTCTAGACGGAAACTCCAGTATTTGGTTAAGTGGAGAGGTTATGGTCAGGAGGACAATTCTTGGGTGTTTGCTTCGGACATCCATGCTAGGAGACTGATCCGTGCGTATCACAGAGCTCATCCTGACCGACCTGGTTGCCCAAATGAGGATTCGGTGACCCATCCTCAAGGGGGGGTACGGTTGTGATTGTGTTAGAAATGAATTCTGAGCAGAAGCTCCCTCTGGTGGTTACAAACAGTACTGAACCATTCAATGAAATTGTGAAGATTGGCAATCAGGAGTTACATACTGGTCTTATATAAGGGAGGTTCCCTCCCATCAAGGTTGCCGGTGATCTATTGTTCTTGTCTCAACTGTGGTTCCTGGTTCACTTGGAAGCTTGCTGAATCTTGCCTCTTCTCCTGCTCTCAGATAAGACATTTTCTGTTTTTATTTTTGTCCTTGCTTTTTGCATTGTTTCCTGCACTTTTGTGGAGGTCAGCCAGGTCCCCTCCGGGGCTTGTGCTCCTCTCAGTTTGTCTGAGCCACTGTTGTTTGTTCATTTGCCTTTTCCAGTTTTTCTTCAGTGGCTGCGGCTTAGTTTTGTTACACCAGAGAACTAATTTAGGTGGTAGAGGTCGTGTTATCTCAGGTGTTTTTGCAATTAGTAGAGTTGGTACTTTTTAGGGTTTTTTGGATTGCAGTAAGTGTCCTTCCTATCCTTTTCTGTCTAGGAAGATTGGGCCCCAACGTTTGCTCATACTATTTTCTGTCTGTGTCTGTATTTCCTCTTGTCTAACCGCCATTACATGTTTGGGGGCTTCCTATGTTCTTTGGGGATCTGCTCCGGGGCAGATAGCTTTTCCTCTTTCTATCTTTAGGTGTAGTTAACCTCTCAGGCTGTGACGAGGCGTCTAGGACCAACGTAGGTACGCTCCACGGCTGCCTTTAGTTGTGGTGGTTAGTCAGGGTACTGCAATCCAGTAGATTCCAACCTATTGCCGTTTTTGCTTGCTCTCCTCAGCTACCAAATCATAACAGGTGGGATTCCCTGCTCCCTCTGGTCTCAATGATTCTATGTCATTGGCTATTCAAATTGACAGACGTTTGCGTGAGCGCAGAGGTATGCGTGAGATAGTGTTGCCTTGTGAGCCAGCTTCTGAGCCCATGCAGTGTGATAGAGTGACTTCTGGGGCCCAGCGTCATGAGTTTCGAAAGAGCAATGGGTTATGTTTCTACTGTGGTGATGCCTCTCATGCTTTTTCAGTCTGCCCTAGGCGGGAAGACGTTTTGCAAGCTCAGTTGTCTTGGGTAGTGTTCAGACTAAATTTCTGTTGACTGTTACCCTGATTTGCTCCCTGTCCACATTTTCTGCTCAGGCTTTTGTTGATTCAGGAGCAGCTATTAACCTGATGCATTTTGACTTTGCCAAACGTTGTGGGTTTCCCATGATACCCCTGCGGAAGTCTATACCCCTACTGGGCATGGATTCTACCCCTTTGGCGGAGAATAAACCCCAGTTTTCTACTCAGGTGATAATGAGGGTTGAACCAGATCATAAGACAAGTTGCAAATTTTTGGTGCTGTATAATCTGCATGACATTATTGTACTAGGTTTCCCTTGGTTACAGTCTCATAATCCTGTTTTGGATTGGAAATCTGTGTCTGTGACCAGTTGGGGCTGCCAATGTGTTAATGCCGACACTCCTGTTTTTTCTGCCTCTCCCAAGTCTCAGGATGTTCCTGACTTTTTGACTGATTTTTCGGATGTATTTAGTGAAAGTAAATCTGCATCTTTGCCCCCTCATAGGAGCTACGATTGCGCTATTGAATTAGTGCCTGGTGGTAAATTTCCTAAAGGTCGCCTTTTTAACTTGTCTGTACCTGAACACGATGCTATGCGAACTTATATCAAGGAGTCATTGGAGAAGGGTCATATCAGACCATCCTCTTCACCCTTGGGTGCCGTTTTTTCTTTGTGGCTAAAAAGGATGGTTCATTGAGGCCGTGTAATGATTATCGTCTCTTGAATAAGATCACTGTGAAGTATCAATATCCATTACCCTTGATTTCTGACCTGTTTTCCAGGGTGAAAAGTGCTAGTTGGTTTACCAAGCTTGACCTCAGGGGGGCGTATAACCTTATTTGCATTAAGCACGGGGATGAATGGAAGACGGCGTTTAAAACCCCAGAGGGGCATTTTGAGTACCTAGTGATGCCTTTGGGCTCACTAATGCTCCTTCCGTCTTCCAATCCTTCATGAATGATATTTTCAGGGATTTTGTGGATAAATTTCTGATAGTTTATTTGGATGATATCTTGATTTTTTCAAATGACTGGGACTCTCATGTGAAACATGTTCGGACTGTGTTCCAGATTTTGAGAGAGAATGCACTGTATGTGAAGGGATCAAAGTGTCTTTTTGACGCACAGAAGGTCTCATTTCTGGGATTCATTTTGTCTCCGTCTGTTATTGAAATGGACCCGGTCAAGGTTCAGGCCATCTGTGATTGGGTCCAACCTACTTCATTAAAGGCTCTTCAGAGATTTTTGGGTTTTGCCAATTTTTACCGTAAATTTATTGGTAATTTCTCCGGTATTGTTAAACCATTGACTGATTTGACCAAAAAGGGATCTGATGTGGTGAATTGGCCTCCTGAGGCAGTTTTTGCGTTTCAGGAACTTAAGCAGAGATTCACTTCTGCTCCTGTTCTACGGCAGCCTGATGTTTCTCTACCGTTTCAGGTGGAGGTTGATGCCTCTGAAATTGGGGCAGGTGCCGTTTTGTCCCAAAGAGATCCATAGACCTCTAAGAGTAACCTTGTGCCTTTTTCTCTCGAAAATTTTCTCCAACTGAACGTAATTATGACGTGGGTAATCGGGAGTTATTTGCCATGAAGTGGGCCTTTGAAGAGTGGAGACATTGGCTGGAAGGAGCCAAACATCAGGTGGTGGTCCTCACGGACCATAAGAATCTGGTTTATCTCGAATCAGCCAAGCGACTTAATCCTAGAAAGGCCAGGTGGGCCTTGTTTTTCACACGTTTTAATTTTGTGGTTTCTTTTCTTCCTGGCACTAAGAATGTTAAGGCGGATGCCCTCTCGAAGAGTTTCTTTGCGGACTCTCCTGAGTTATCTGATCCTACTGTTATTTTGAAAGAGGGTGTAGTTCTTTCCGCCATCTCGCCCAATTTGAGACTGGCCTTGGAAGGGTGTCAGGAGGATAAACCTGAGCGCTGCCCTATTGGGAAATTGTTTGTCCCAGACCAGTGGAAGAAGAGTGTGATGTCTGAGATTCATTGTTCCGCGTTGGCTGGTCTTCCCGGGATTTTTGGTAACAGAGACTTGGTGAGTCGGTCCTTTTGGTGGCCTACTTTGTCTCGTGACGTCAGAGAATTTGTGCAGTCCTGTGGGACTTGCTCTCGCTCCAAGCCTTGCTCTCGCTCTAGTGGTTTGTTAATGCCATTACCTGTGCCCAAGAGGCCATGGACCCATATCTCTATGGATTTTATTTCCAACCTCCCTGTTTCTCAGAGAATGACCGTTATCTGGGTAATCTGTGATAGGTTTTCCAAGATGATACATCCTGAGCCATTACCTAAGTTACCTTCCTCCTCCGAATTGGTGCATTTGTTCCTTCAGCACGTGGTTCGGTTACATGGCATTCCGGAGAACATTGTGTCTGACAGAAGAGTCCAATTTCTTTCCAGATTTTGGAGGACTTTTTGTTCTAAACTTGGTGTTCAATTATCTTTCTCCTCTGCCTTTCATCCTCAGACCAATGGACAAACCAAGAGAACAAACCAGACCTTGGAGACTTATTGAGATGTTTTGTGTCTGCTGATCAAGATGACTGGGTCTCTTTTTTGTCTTTGGCTGAGTTTGCTCTTAATAATAGGGCTAGCTCTGCCACCTTGATGTCTCCATTTTTCTGCAATTTTGAGTTTCACCCTCGATTTTCTTCGGGACAGGCGGAGGCTTCTGTCTGTCCGGGTGTTTGACAGCAGATTTGGGGCCAGTAGTGGAAGGTTGTCTCTCTCTCAGGAGAAGGCCCAACGGTTTGCCAACCGGCATAGGACCGATGGTCCTCGGTTTAAAGTGGGGGACTTGGTTTGGTTGTCCTCAAGAGATATCCCTATGAGGGTTGCATCTCCAAAGTTTAAGCCCAGGTTCATTGGACCTTATAAGATCATGTAGATTCTTAATCCTGTTTCCTTCCGTTTGCTTCTTCCGGGACATTTAAGATCCATAACGTGTTCCACAAGTCCTTATTGAAGAGGTTTGTCGAGCCAGTGGTTCCTATGGCTGCGCCTCCTGACCCTGTTTTGGTTGAGGGCAAACTGGAGTATGTGGTTGAGAAAATATTGGATTCTCATTTTTCTAGACAGAAACTTCAGTATTTGGTTAAGTGGAGAGGTTATGGTCAGGAGGACAATTCTTGGGTGTTTGCTTCGGACATCCATGCTAGGAGACTGATCCGTGCCTATCACCGAGCTCATCCTGATTGGCCTGGTTGCACAAGTGAGGGTTCAGTGACCCCTCCTCAAGGGGGGTACTGTTATGAATGTGCTAGAGATGGTTTCTGAGCAGAGGCTCCCTCTGGTGGTTACAGACAGTACTGAACCTTTCAGCGAGGAATGGCAATCTGGGTTCACTGACTGGTCTGATATAAGGGAGGTTCCCTCCCATGATGGTTGCCGGTGATCAATTGTTCTTGTCTCAATTGTGGTTCCTGGTTCATTTGGAAGTTTGCTGGAGTCTTGCCTGCATCTCCTGCTTCCAGATAAGATATATTTTGCTTTTCTTTTTGTGCTTGCTTTTTGCATTGTTTTTTGCACTTTTGTGGAGGTCAGCCAGGTCCCCTCCCGGGCCTGAGCTCCTCACAGTTTATCTGCAGCCACTGTTATTTGCTCATTTGCTTTTTCCTGTTTTTTCAGCGGCTGCAGCTTGGTTTTGTTCACACTGAGATCTGATTTAGCGGGTGGCGAGATCGTGTGATCTCAGTATTTTTGTAATCAGAATTGTTGGATTTTTGTAGGGTTTTCTGGGTTGCAGAAAGTAATCTCTCCTTTCCTATCCTGTTTAGTCAGCTTGTGGCCCCAGCGTTTGCTCAATCTATTTTCTGCCTATGTTTGTGTTTTCATCTTGTCTAACCGCCATTATATGTTTGGGGGCTTCCTATTTTCTTTGGGGATCTGCTCCGGGGCAGATAGCTTTCATCTTTCTGCCTTTAGGTGTAGTTATCTCTCAGGCTGTGACGAGGCATCTAGGATCAACGTAGGAATGCTCCACGGCTACCTCTAGTTGTGTCGTTAGTTTAGGAATCTGCAACCCATAAGTTACCAACATCTCAGGTGTTCTGCTGCCCTGCTGTTGTTCCTGTCCTCCTCAGCTACCGATACACAACAATTTACCTTCTGGTCACCATTGTTGCCCGGAGGAACGACAGGGTGTGAGCATACTTGTACTTGCTCCTGCGTCCTCCAGATCCACACGGGGCCCGCATCTCTTTGTTGAACTCCTTCTTGAAGCGATCCCTGATAGACAGCCACCGCTTCACAATTCTCTCACCTGAAAAGAGAAAGCACAAATTGGTTAGTATTAGTGTTGAGCATTCCGATACTGCAAATACTGCCGATATTTGCTGTATGGGAATACCGATTCTGAGGTCCAATATTTTTGTCATGTCGGATACCGGAATCGGAGTTTTCCTCTAAAGTCTATGGGGAGTTCCTGTGTCACAGAACGAAGTATGTGACACAGGAACTTCCCGAAAGTGTCACTGTCAGTGTCGGTCGGGTCTGTCAGGTGTCAGCAGCACTTACCTGGCAGAAGATCCCCGGCGGTCACGTCCATCCATCCATCCAGATGTAGGAGAGCTGGACTCGTCGTGGGACACTCGTGATTTTGGACTGCGTTGGACAGGGAGTATTTGTGTTGGTTTGTTATTTTTGTTTTTTTACAGGAGAACGATGGCGTTGCAGGATGAGCGTACAATAAAAATAATGAAAACTGTGTGGTATTTTATTTCATTAAAAGACTTTTTTCTGGCTGTGTATTTTTTAAAAACGTACAAACTATGATTAATAATGGATCGGTGTCTTATTGATGCCTCTCCATTATTAACCGGGCTTATTGTCACCTTTCAATCAAATGTGACATTAACCCCTTATTACTCCGCTTGCACCGCTACAGGGCAAGTGAAAAGAGCCAGGTAAAGTGCCACAATTGGCGCATCTTTGAATGCGCCATTTGTGGGGCTGCTGCAGCCTGGTATTTTTAGGCTGTTGAGGGCCAAAATCCATGGGCCTTGACAGTCTTTTAATACCAGGCCGCAGCAGTCTGCTTTTTACTTGGCTGGTTAACAAAAATAGGGGGACCCCCACGCCATTTTTTTTTGAGGGGATCCCCTATTTTTGTTAACCAGCCAAGCTAAGCAGACTGCTGTGGCCTGGTATTATCAGGCTTGCAAGATTCATGGATATTGGATCCTTACCAGCCTGAAAAACCAGGCCTCAGCAGTCTGCTTCATCTGGCTGGTTAACTAAAAAGGAGGGACCCCACGCCATTTTTTTTCAAGGGGATCCCCTATTTTTGTTAACCAGCCAAGATAAGCAGACTGCTGTGGCCTGGTATTATCAGGCTTGCAAGGTCCATGGATATTGGCTCCTTAACAGCCTGAAAAACCAGGCCTCAGTAGTCTGCTTTATCAGGCTGGTTAACAAAAATAGGGGGGACCCCACGCCATTTTTTTTTCGAGGGGATCCCCTATTTTTGTTAATCAGTTCACTTCAGGTCAGGCGGGATTCCCTCTGACATCATTGATGCTGTGCGGTGTCCCTTGCTGACCTGAAGTGAAAGTGGGAAGCAATCAATTATGCTAACCACTTCCTCTCCTGTCAGCCAGGAGAGGAGATGATTCAGTCGAGGGGTTTACTGTGAGGCTGTCAGCATTAGCTGCGGTCCCTGCAGTAAACATTAACCCTTTCAGAAGGATTACATCGGGGGACCTGACTGAACATCGGATAGGTAAGAATAATGTTGCTTTATTATTTTATTTTTATTACAGGTGAACAAGGGCTTCGCAAGGAATGGCAGTAAAATAAAATGTGGTCAAAAACTGTGTGTTTATTTCATTAAAATGATTTTTAATTAAAGTGTGTGTGTTTTATTTTTATTTGATACAATAGGATTAATAATTGATAGTTGTCTAATTGACAGCTCTCAATTATTAACCTGGCTTAAAGTCACCTTTCAATAGCAAGGTGGCTTTAACCCCTTTATTAACCCATTTGCCACCGCTACAGGGCAATGGGAATAGACGGGCAAAGTGCCAGAAAGGGCGAATCTAATTATAGATTTGCCTTTTCTGGGGTGTCTGGGGGCAGATGTTATTAGCCGGGGGGGCAAAAATAATGGTCCCTCTCTGGGCTATTATTATCTGCCCCCACTCGCTGGCTTTGTCTGGTTGAGAAAATAGGGCGGGAGCCCATGCATTTTTTTCAACAATTTTACACCTCATATTTATATATATATGTATATATATATATATATATATATATATATATACACATACACATGTTATTGAATTTGTGACACATATATATATATTTATAGTACATACATTTCTACATAGTATAATAGCCGCTAATTCAATTGCCGGTTTTTGTGAAAATAGAGACCCGACATGAAATGACACATGGTTTACATAGAGTTAATCATGTCATTTTATGTAGTTTGATATATGGTTTTCATTAACAATTACATGAGTGTATGTGTGCAAAATTTGACACATGTAGGGGTTAATTAAAGGTGTAAATTCGTAGCAAAAAAATGAGTTTTTTTTACAACGAATTTACACCTTTAATTAACCCCTACATGTGTCAAATTTTGCACACATACACTCATGTAATTGTTAGTCAAAACCATATATCAAACTACATGAAATGACATGGTTAACTCTATGTAAACCATGTGTCATTTCATGTCGGGTGGTTCTGTATTTTCACAAAAGCCGGCATTGCTCGGCAATTGAATCAGAGGCTATTTTACTATGTAGAAGTGTATGAACTATAAATATATGTATATACTGTATATATGTCACAATGACATGTATATATATATATATGTATTCTATGTGTGTGTATATCTAGTGTTTACAAGTAAAGAAAGAGGTTTTTTTAATTACGATATTTCTGTCCCATTGACTTGCATTGGGTTTCCGGTATCGCATCGGCGATACCCGATACTTTTTGAGTATCGGGCCGATTCAATCTGATCCGATATTTCGGGAAATCTGGCAGTATCGCTCAACACTAGTTAGTATACAACATCAGTGTTTCCCAAACTCCAGTCCTCATGTCCCCCACGGGTCATGTTTTCAGGATTTCCATAGTGTTGCACAGGTCAGAGAATTTCTGATGCTTTTATGATACTTCCACCATCTGCGCAATACAAAGGAAATCCTGAAAACATGACCCGTGGGGGCCACGAGGACTGGAGTTTGGGAAACACTGTTTTACATCCAGCAACATAACTGAACTGTGTATACTTATGTGCTTGAATCTAAGACCGAGCATCAAGGTCCTCCCACTGGTCCACGAGTTGCGCACAGATTTCCTCCCAGAGCCGATGGGTGACAATGATATTAGCATGGCGGTTGGTCCCCCATGCTCCACAGCGGCTCCCTTTCTCGTATCAGATCGATGAGGAGGTCAATGTTCAGCCCCACCTCCTCACCATCCGATTCAGGAGCACGCTATGAAGCCTGTTAAAAAAAAAACACATTAGACTAAAAACAACCCAAAAAAATTAAAAAAAAGAAAATAGAAGAAAAAAATAATAATAATAAAAAAAAATTCTAAAAAAAAGGATTTGAAAAAAAAAATACTTACACGATGGAGACCGCCCTGTTGCTGACGCTGACGACCCTGGGAGGCGCTTCGAGGACCTCTGGAACGAGCACCAGATTCAAAAGACCACAATAAAAAAAATAAAAAATTACGTGCTTGGATGTAGGCATATGTGCTGTGTGCAGTGTGATATCTGCAATGATTTCTTTTTATGTGTTGCCTGCAGTGTGATGTCTGTACTATTGTTTTCTATGTATTGTGTGTAGTGTGATGTTGTGTTTCTGCGATGGATGCAAGAAACTTACGAATTGCGAGCCCACTCCGGGT
The DNA here is from genome assembly GCA_033576555.1 of Oophaga sylvatica. Lineage (NCBI taxonomy): Eukaryota > Metazoa > Chordata > Amphibia > Anura > Dendrobatidae > Oophaga > Oophaga sylvatica. The sequence continues at coordinate 24,484 of JARQOD010009866.1, forward strand.
ATCTCTCCACCCCTTCATTCTTCGTCTGGGAGCACCTCTTCAGCTTCAGATTCCTGTTATCCAAAAAATTTTGATTAATAGATTTAGATATATAGACACATTTACAGGGGGCATAGAAGAGCACTTGTGACCATCAAAATAATAAACAGGGCATCATTACTTTCTAGGGGTAAAATCTGGTCACAGTTTTCTAGGGAACTTGCACAGGGCATTAAGATTTTCTAGGGGGCCATTAACATCTAGAGGGCACGAATATTGGTGGACACAAAATGAAGCACCGCTATTGTGCCAAATAGCAGATGCACTAGGACGACATGCTCAGAGATGGCATATCAAAGATGGATTGTCAAATACCTAAATACATTAAAACATTTTTTTTACCTCTAATCGCTGACGATGCAAAGGAGGGCTCCCAGAAGAAGATGACATGTCTGCTGCTGCTGGGCGGCGTCTGCTGCTGGGCGGCATCTGCTACTGCTGCTGGGCGGTGTCTGCTGCTGGGTGGCGTCTGCTGCTGGGTGTCTTCTGCTGCTGGGTGGTGTCTGCTACTGCTGGCAGCATCTGCTGCTGGCGGCGTCTGCTGCTGCTGGGCAGCATCTCCTGCTGCTGGGCGGCGTCTGCTGCTGCTGGCGGCATCTGCTGCTGCTGGCCGGCATCTGATGCTGGCCGGCATCTGCTGCTGGGTGGCGTTTGCTGCTTCTGGCGGCGTCTGCTGCTGCTGGCGACGTCTGCTGCTGCTGGCGACGTTTGCTGCTGCTGGCAGTGTCTGCTGCTGTGCAGCTGAAGGCTGATGTCTTGATGTCCTTGATGCTCCTCTCTGCTTGGCAGGCTGCATGGTAATGGCTGAGGGCCCCACTGGCATGGTTTATATATGTTTCATGGGGGCTGGGCAACTTCTGAGCATGCTCAGACGTAAAAACCGGGTCCGGCCACCGGATCCTTCTTTTTCCGGATCCGGCGCATTGCAGTGTCCATAGACTTCCATTGTAGCAAAAAGTCGGAAGTGCCGAATCCAGCATTTCCGGCTTTTTCGCCAGAGACACAAAACGTTACTGTTGCCATTTTTTCCAGACACCGGAATGCAAAGTTTCGCCGGATCCGGCAAAAAACGTAAGAACCGCAAGGCCATATGGCGCGATTAGATTTCGCCGGTTCCGGTTTTTCTAAAAATAGCCTGATCGCGCCTGACGCCAAAAACCGGATGTGTGAAAGTAGCCTAAGACAGCAGGCATGTTGCTGGGGAGTAATGATGGAACCACACATGGAAATGGCAATGTAGGGTATAGGTACATTCGTAGAGGGAGGAAACACAAGGAGTTCAGTTTTTGATAGGTTCAGTTTCAAATAGAGGGAGGACATGATGTTAGAGACAGCGGTTAGACAATAACTGGTATTTTCTAAAAAGTCAGGCGTGATATCAGGAGAAGTGTATAATTGGGTGTCATTAGCATAGAGATGGTACTGGAAACCAAATCTACTGATTGTTTGACCAATAGGGTCAGTATACAAAGAGAAGAGAAGAGGGCCTAGAACCGATCCTTGGGAACACCAAGAGTAAGGGGAAGATGGGAGGAGGAGGAGCCAGCAAAAGATACAGTGAAGGAACGGTCAGAGAGATAGGAGGAGAACCAGGAGAGAATGGTGTCCTTGAGGACGATAGAGCGGAGCATAGTGAGGAGGAGCTGATGGTCCACAGTGTCAAATTCTGCAGAGAGATCCAAGAGAATTAGCATGGAGTAGTGACCATTAGATTTAGCTGTTAGTAGATCATTATTTAGTGAGGGCAGTTTCAGTAGAGTGTAAAGAGCGGAAACCAGATGGTAGAGGATTAAGAAGAGAGTTATCTGAGAGGTAATACAGGGATCACTCGCGACATTATACAAAGGAGCACTGTGTATAGTGTCAGGGGTGGACATATCATTGGTGCAACCTGTGCGGTCGCACAGGGGCTCAAGATGTAATGGGACCCGTTTTCACCCACAAAGCAGGTGAAATTGTGTGTTATGGCCCTTATATTGTTCTTGCACAGGGGCCCTCTTCTGACCGTGTCCACCAGTGTATAGTGTATAGTGTACAAGTAATACACTATACTATACAGAATCACCGTTGCGTCACCGATTCCTCAGCCTCCCCGTAGCAAATTCCCCTGCGGGACACAGACTCCACCTGCTAGATGCAGACTCCCAGCAGCAGCTTCCACCTACTGGATGCAGACTCCCAGCAGCACCATTCCCCTACTAGCCTCCCCTCGCTCCACTCAGCAGCCTCCCCTCACTAGCCTCCCCTCACGCCACTCAGTAGCCTCCCCTGACTCCACTCAGCAGCCTCCCCTCACTAGTTCCCCCTCAGCAGCCTCCCTGTTATGTTTCGGTAGCTGAGGAGTGCAGGTAAAAAAGGAAATACACCAGAGCAGTTGGACTCTTTGAGATTGCAGTACCCTGACTAACCACCACAACTAGAGGCAGCCGTGGAGCGTTCCTACGTTGGTCCTAGACGCCTCGTCACAGCCTGAGAAACTAACTACACCTAAAGATAGAAAGAGGAAAGCTATCTGCCCCGGAGCAGATCCCCAAAGAACATAGAAAGCCCCCAAACATGTAATGGCGGTTAGACAAGAGGAAATACTGACACAGACAGAAAATAGTATGAGCAAATGTTGGGGCCCAAACTACCTAAATAGAAAAGGATAGGAAGGGCACTTACTGCAATCCCAAAAAACCCTGAAAAGCACCAACTCTACTAATTTCAAAAACACCTGAGATCACACGACCTCTACCACCTAAATTAGTTCTCTGGTGTAACAAAATCAAAACAGCAGCCACTGAAAAAACTGGAAAAAGCAAATGTACAAACATCAGTGGCTGAACTAAACTGAGAGGGCAAAAGCCCCGGAGGGGACCCAGAAGGCCCCCACAGAAGTGCAGGACAAAATGCAAAAATCAAGCACAAAAACAAAAAGAAGAAAATGTCTTATCTGTTAGCAGGAGATGCAGACACGACACAGCAGGCTACAAAGGAAACAGGAATCAAGGATTGAGACCAGAACAATTGATCGCCGGCAACCCTGATGAGAAGGCGACTCCCTTAAATAAGACCAGTCAGTAACACCTGATTCCCAATCCTCACAATCTTCACTGGACAGTCCAGTACCGCTAGTAACCACCAGAGGGAGCCTCTGCTCAGAACTCATTTCAAGTCCATTCACAACACCTCCCCTCACGCTGTGGGACGCAGACCCCCAGTCCCCTCACTAGCCTCCACGTGGGCCCTGTGGAATACAGACCCCCAGTCCCCACTAGCCTACCCCTGGGCCCTGTTGGATGCAGACTCCCAGCCCCCTACTAGCCTCCCCTGGGCCTTGTTTTGCCCAGACCCCCAGGCCACACTAGCCTTCCCTCATCAGCCACACACTGCCAGACACAGCCACCCGAAGCCTCTTCTCACCAGACGCATAAAATGTGAGGATTTATTTGCCGTAAATGCGGTGATTAGAGCCACAAACTTGTCTGAGATCTCCACTCTTCTCAGTTCTAAATACAAGTTACTGTCTGACATTCTAAGAATCTGCTCCCTGCACCAAATGTCTGATCCAGTACTGCAATTATTTGATCGGAGCAAATCATTAATTTCATGTATAAACATGATGAACAACCAGAGAAGCGAACAATCACCCTTATCCTATTACATCAGGGGTCTCAAACTCGCGGCCCGCGGGCCAACTGCGGCCCTCAGGACAATAGTTTTCGGCCCTTACCTCATGGGCCCTCTGGACAATAGTTTGCGGCCCTCACCTTGGCCGTGATCACACATGCGAGAAACACGGCTGAGTCTCGCATGTGAAATCCCAGTCACATGTAGTACCGCTCATTAAGGTCATGAATATGGACACCACTCCACTCTCATAGGCGAGGCGCCCATATTCATGAGCTTAATGAGCGGTACCATAGAAAGAAGATGTCGGCGCTCCGGGCGCTGGACCATCTGAGCTGCAGCAGGAGGAGGTGAGGTGAGTATGATGATGGCTAGAGTCTAGCCATCATGTGCGGCATGCAGGGAATGATCCCAACAGCTCCGCTGCCTGCAAGACAAAATAAGAAGGAGCGGAGCTGCAAGGATCCTTCCTGCCTGGCGCCCGCGCTTCCTGTCTCTGACACAGAGAGCAGCGCCGCTGGATGATGTCATCATTCAGCTGCCAGCTGTGCCAGAGCGAGGAAGCGCGGGCACCGGTAATGCTGCGGACAGGTGAGAGGTGGTGTGTGTGTGTGTAGGTGGAGGAGAGTGATGGGGAAAAAGCAATGATGGGGAAAAGTAGTGATGGGGAAAAGCAATGATAGGGAAAAAGCAACGATGGGGAAAAGCAATGATGGGATTGATGGGGGAAAAGCAATGATGGGAGTGATGGGGAAAAGCAGTGATGGGAGTGATGGGGGAAAAGCAGTGATGGGAAAAGCAATCATGGGAAAAACAATGATGGGAGTGATGGGGAAAAGCAATGATGGGAGTGATGGGGAAAAGCAGTGATGGGAGTGATGGGGAAAAGTTCATCAATAATTCCCCGGCAGCTGCTCCATCCCTCATCTCCCACCTATTATTACAGCAGAGACTCCACACTCCCCCCTGTATTATTATACTCCCCCATCCCATTTTTTGCTCCTTGCTGTCCCTGTATAGATGTCAGGACGGAAGTGACAGCTCTGCGAGCAGAAAGTGCAAACCAGAAAAAAAAGAGCGCAGAGCTGTACAACTGCCAGACAGGAGTGAGGAGAGACCTGAAGGTCAGGGGATGAGAATTAGGAGCTCATCTACTGCCAGTTTTGTCATACATTTAATGTCTATTATTGCACTTGAAGAATTAGAAATATTTAAAGTGTCATCTACTAAATAGTGTTGAGCCACCCCCATAGTGTTCGAGTTTGGTTCGGTTCGCCGAACACCCGTGTGTTCGACGAACTGTTCGTCGAACCGTTCGTCAAACACCATCGAACACCGTTAAAACCAATGGCAGGCAAACAAAAACACATAGAAACACATAGAAAACACATAGAAAACACTTCAAAGGTGTCCAAAAGCTGACAAACTGCTCAGAAGACACAACTAACACATGGAAAAGTGACAAGTACATATAGTCATGCGAAAAGAAA